>CM060180.1:90852171-91134179 GCA_030549775.1 Tamarix chinensis
GAGTGAGGACAAAGCGCACTGAAAAAACTCGTGTTGATCTGTGGGGCCGATCGATCAATCCGAAAGTACTCCAAGGTAGCCCCCGCGTGGTCGTATCGACTCGGGGTGTTACAAATGGTATCAGAGCAAAACCGCGACCGTGAGCTGAACTTGGATGAGTTAGTCAGCCACCTAGCGGGACGATTCTTGGGATGAACTGTATTGAGACAGTCATTGGTTGAGGCGCAACGAGGACGTTGCGTTCTTTGAGTGGGGGTGAATGTAATACCCCAAATTGAGTGGAGTGCTATAAGGATTGATATGGCTACTTATATCAACATGGTATACCATCCTTTTGGTGATTCCATCCTAAGAACTCGCGGGAAGTGCGTGAGTGAGGACAAAGCGTGCTAAAAGGACTCGTGTTGATCTGTGGGGCCAGCCGATCAATCCGAAAGCGCTCCAAGGTAGCCCCCGTGTGGTCGTGTCGACTCGGGGTGTTACACTTCTAATCATTTTCTCTAGCACCATCTTGTTTTAATTTAAGCAAGATGAGGTTAGATTTGGGAAAGGAGTGAGGGTTTAGCTTTCATCTTTGGTGTTCTTTGTTTTCTCCTTTAGAAGGTGAGTTTTATTTGATTTTCTCTACTATGTCTCTAATTTTACTAAATCTCTTTGCATGATTTCAAAGATTTTAATGATTTTTAATCTATCTTTCTTGAAAGGTGTTTCATTGTGGGAAAAGGGTTCGCATTTTCAAAGACTTTTGTTCTCTTTGGTGTGTTGCTCGGCTCTTTTCAGGTAAACCATTATTTTCCATATTTTATGGAAAATGGTATGAGTAAGTAAAGTTATGTTCTGTATTTTAGTAGAAAATATGGGTTATGATAATAAGAATGTGTAGAGCAAGCAGATGTTGAAATAACGGAGGAATTGGTAGCAAGCTTAACTTGAAATCTTGTGTGCATAAGCCTTATAAATATGGTCTTAAGTTTTATAATTTCTAGGATATTTCGAGCATCTTGATTACATTATCATGTGTAATATGATTCATAGGTTATTTCCATGATGTTATAGCAAGAAGATAACGTGATGATTTTTTTTTGTAGTTCTTATTAAGGCCATAAAGCGCAAGCATGATTCTATTGAGATTCTAAGCATGATTTTGGTATTTTGCATGTCAATTTTATGAATATTAATCATTTAGAACCTTGAATGACCTGAGATTTATGCTTGGATTGATAGAAAAAAGATTATGGAATTTAATGGTGTGTAAATGTGTTTAGTTGGGGTCTTTTTTGCCCCCACAGATCGAGTGGTATCCATAACTGATTGATTAATCCCCAGAACCGATCGATTGGTTCCCAGGACCAATCAACTAGTCTGGTAGAGTAATCAAATGATTGGTTTTTTACTTTAATGGTCTTGGTATAAAGTTAAACCAATTGAATAGTTTGAAAAAGCCCATCGACCAATTCCTAGAGTAGTCGTCAGGTCAAGCAATCAAACTAGTTGGTTTATGACCCTAGTAATCTTGGCTTGAGTTATACACATCAATCGGTTAAATAAAACCAATAAACTAATTCTTAGAAGATTTAACCAGTGGAGTTGATCGATCGACTTGTTCACCACCACTAGGAAGGGTGACAATACTTGTACATGAAACTGATCGACTAGTCAGTGAGAACCATCGCCTAGTTTTAGAAACCCATCAACTAGTCTCAACTAGTTTTGCTTTTCTTACTTATATCTACCTGAATGTGATGTTTTGAGTTTTCTCATGCTTGGATAATGATATGAGATTCTAGTAGCTATGAATTTACCTATATTAATGAATTTTAGTTAATAGATTAAACTTAGTATAAAGAAATTTTATCCTAGTTAACAATTGTTGACCTTAATTTAGCATTTGGGTCTTTCACTTGACTATAACATGAGTAGATGATTATATGGATAAAAATGGACTCTTCCTATGGTTATTAATTATGTAATGAACCAATATGATGGATAACCTCTAATGACTTATATCACGGCATTGTAAATTAAATGAATTAGTGAGAATAAAAGAAAATAGCATAGGCATATATGGTTACCTTAAGTTGACCTTATCTATAAACAGTAACTTTGACACGAATCTTCAATGAGGATGAAGATTTGTATGAATTATTTTAGATGCAGGATCTTTTTAGCCTAGATTTGTAAAGAAGTAGAAAGATTCAAGCAAGAACTCAAAAATAATGTAACAGGAATTCAAAGATTTTAACAGTTTCAAAGAAATCAAATTTGAACATCACCAATCTAAGATTATTTCAAATAGTCTTAGAATGGATATTCAATCATAAAAAGAGAATTAACCAAATGAATTACTTGTGTTATATTTCAATATCAAAATCAACCAACATGATACAATTATCAATACTCTATGCCTTATATAAAAGTTTAGGACCTTGCCAACTACCACACTAATTTAGCCACATGACACATAAATGTCTAACTAAAACATAACTAGTATTACAATGTATTTATATTTTATATAATATATGGCTCAACAACAGTATTAAAAACAAATTAAGATAATATTACATGAAAACAATTTACAAGAATCCTAATCAAAACAATGATGTTGACTTTAAAAGGTTGATTAGGTCTTCTTGACTTTATTTTCATGCATAATAGCTTTCTTTATAATAGCTTGTAACATGTGGAAATTTTGATTATATTGACTTATTATATGAATTGATCTTCTTCCTGAAGATATGTTACATACCTAAAATAATGACTTAAAGAAATATCATTAAGGTTAGTCAAAGCATTATTATCAAAGACAAACAATGTGATCAGCTCCAAAACTAAGTATGCCAAATCATCACTTTGAGGATCAAATATGCATGCTTCTACATCAAAATTTCACTTAGCTATTCAAATAAATGGATAAACAATTATGAGTTAGGGTTAGACTTTATTTGACCTCTAATAGGACCTTCATCTTTTTCCTTAGGAATAAATTAGAACATCCTTTAATATATGGTAAGATTGTGGTTAAGAAATGAACTATGGCTTTGACCTTAGACCTAAGATTTAACATAGATTTGAATTGTGAACAAAAGGGAATGAATGGAAACAAAATTTATGGATGATGTTAACATTATATAATTCCACACCTTGACATAATTGATCACGTAATAGAATGATCACTTAAAGATACCCTAGATGGGAACACTTGAGGATGTAAGAACCTTATATGGGTGCATTGAATTGAAATGTCTTGGCATTTGGTGTCATATTTTTTAGGGCCTTTATGTGATATGACATCCCAATCCAATAAGATAATAATCATTTAGAGTGGAACAAGAATCGTGATAGGTTTGGATTATTTGATTATTGATTAACTACCGGGGGTTAGTCTAGCTTTGAGCATTTTACCTTTGGGTGCCTTCATGAGCGATCCTAGTTGATCTCGGGATCCTCATTGATCTTAGTGACTTTCCTACTCTAGAAACTGATGATGTACTAGGAGGTATGGACACTAAAGGGTCTAGTCACCACGTGATGGTTATTTGGCATGAGCTAGGACTTATGTCCACCAGGTTACTTGGTCGTGAGGTGAGACTTTATGTCCATTTATTTGGTTTTACTTCCATGGTATAGAGAGACCATGGGGATTAATCCCACCTATTTCTCAATAACATAGGGTAAATAATTATATGATCACCTATTGCTCAATAATTTTATAAAGGAGTTCTATATCTACCTAACACAAAATAATAACTAGGCTGAAACCTGAGAAGTATTAATTGGCCTTATCTTATTTATGCTTGACCTTGATATGGTTATTTTTCTTATATGAGACTTTTTTACCCTATAAGTGCTTAAAGAGCTTACGCCTCACTTAAGGATGAATATGTTATGTAACTCATGTCTACCTTCCTTAAATTCTATGCCAATGAGATGTTTCCCTTGAAGGCCCCATTGTGTTGCATTTCTGTGTTTTTAGAATGTCTCTATGAATGATCACATGATATATTACTATTATAATCATGATCTACATGTTGTAAAATCCATGATTGGAAAGTTTTATATGTAATTGTAATTTTACATTACACTCCAAGTTATACTCTAAATTGTGGATATTCTAAGTAATTTATGCTCTTTAAGAAGGAGGTAGGTATGTTATAATCTAATACTTTTTCATGCTAGAATGATTATAAGTAAGCATGTTTTCATGGATCCAAATATTTCTTATATAACCTATGTGATTATACGTGAAAGACATAGTTAGAGAATCGTATGTACATTTTGGTAGGTCATATTGTGAGTGTGTGGTGTGGGTCTTGCTTGCACTATGACCTACATGATAGTGGTATATTAGTTTGCTCAGTATGTATGCATACTTATGGGGTTGTTCTTGCAATCCCCTACTCAATCCCACGAGCAAGAGGAACATTGCTAGTTTCCTAAGGATGATCAGTGAGTAGTCCATCCTCCTCATAGCATAGTTGGGATGTTAAGAATAGGCATTCTCAAGGACCTTTCTATATGGTCCTTGAGTGACCAAGGTGTATCTTATTTAAAATTGATTTATTTTAGTCAATTTTTTTTGATATATCTTGTATAGATTTTGGGCCTATGTAGCCCTGGGTTATAAACCTTGATTTTTCCTATCTCCAAATGTTTCCTAACACACTCTAGTTTGCTTTATGTTGATTGGTTAGATATGTAGCCTTGTGTCTTATGTGTGTAGGGAGTGAAGCACCTATCTTATGCTAGATACGATGGTAGCACCTCATTTTTCATAGGTGGGACTTATATTTTCTTTCCTCTGCAATTTTTTTAAAAAAAATCAGTAATGAAATATGGGGGGATACAACCTACCTTGTTACTTGTTTAAAAGTAAATCTAAAGTTTGCGGTGATCATTGTTTGGGAAAATGATCTATATACTAGAATATAAAAAAGGTTTGAGGTTTATATTGGTAGTTCTAATAGTACTCATTTGAAAGATACTAAAATTATGAATAGCTTATCAAATAGAAGCAAAGCATTAAAGCCTCTTTTATAAAGCAAACCGAACAAATCAAATTAAATTATCTCATATGCTTAGATGCATCTATGCACACTTTTAAAGTTCTGGTTAAATGGAATTTGGAGGACATATTGAGTCAGAATCTTTTCTTAATCAAGGTAACTTTCTTTGTTTTTTCAAAGTCTTTGAGGCATAACAATGAAGCTATAGGTAGAGTTCTATTAGGAAATGCTCTAAAGAGAAATCAGATCACTTCGTATGAGATTCAAAAGGATTTTAGTTATGCATTTGTGTAATACCCAAAATTTATTCTAATATTAATCTTGGGTAATTAATATCTCAACCTAATTCTAATATCAGAAAATTAATATTTTTACCTTACCCTAATTTATTAACCCTAAATATTAACCTAATATTAATCTTTATTATGGGTTTTTGGTATTTTTAAACTAAACCTAACCTTGGGTGGTTGATAATTAATTTTTCCTACTACCCTAACCTAAATTATTGTAACTTAATTATAATTCTAAAACCCAAACTTAATTTCTTTTTCCTTTTTCCTTTTTTCTCCTTCTCCTTTTATTTTCCTTTTTTTTTCTTTCCCTCTTGTCTGACTTCATTTTCCCTTCTTCCCTTTTGGATTGCGTGAACTACTTCTCACCCCGACAATATCTCCTCTACCATGCTCTCTTCCATACTCCACTGACGTACAACCTACCTTCATCATTACCCACCAACTCCCATGTACTACATTTGTGGGTTTGGTTGAAATGCTTTTCAATCACCACACTTCCCTCTCCCTCTCTATGTACATGTGTATATATATAACCCTCAGGCTTGAAAATATATTTCCCCCAACAACCTCCCTTCCTCCCGCTATTTTTTATTGAAGAATAGCACCACCAATCAAAGCCTTTCTTTCCTTCCCTTCCTCTTTCTCAATGTCACCAAAAACACCACTACAACCAAGCAATACAACTCTCCATCGCTCCTTCCCCCTAACTGACCATTTGCACTGTTCCACACCCATAGAACTAGCCATCATCACTAAACCACCCTCCCTAGCTTCATCATCCAACACCAAAGCCTCTCCATTTTATCCACCACCCACCACCTTCAACATCTCTTTCCATTCCTCCCTCCCTTTCTCCGACTTATATTGACATTCCAACTCCCCAACCTTTGGCTAAAACCACCAAACCACACCTCTTGGTACCAAGCAAAACCACTATTCCCTCCCCTAACCTTAAACCATTTCCACCAAATTCACCTCCAACCATTTGGCATCATCCATTGAAACAACCATCCAACCAACGACCACCTCCACCATAACTCACCCACCAACTTTGGCACTTTTCACCATTCCACGCCTGTATATATGGCAGTAGATGTAGTTTCTCCCCCTTTTTGTTGTGCAAGGTTTTACTGAGCCTTGACCATTTAGTTTTTACTCCAATTTTCACTCTTTGTTACCTTATCCTTTCCTTGTTTGTATCTAAAGGTCTAATTTCATTTTATCATTATTTTCTTAGGTGATTTTATGAAGGTTCCGAAGGATACATGATACTATATACGTGCTAAGATAGAGATATTCTTTTCGGTAAGGATACAAGTCGTAATTAGGGTTTTGTGCTAAATGTTATGAATGATTGTGTGTATTATTATTTTGATATCATTATTTTTGTAAATTTATGTTATTAGTGCTATAATATGATCATGTGGATTATATGATGGAAATATAGTGAGAATGAGGGAACATGTGTTCATGTGATAATTCTTATATTATAAACTCTAAGTAAATGAGCATGATATATAGTATTATAATGTGCATGTAATAAATTATGGCTAGTGGGAAAAGAATATATTTAACATGTATGGTAATGTAATAAATTGATTGTTTGAAAATAATGAAATCGGACATATGAGGTTTTTTTATGAAATAAGGGTGTTTGGCTATTCTTAAAGGTATTTTGGGTCAATATGAGTTTAATATGCAATGTTGGTATTTTAATGTTATGACTAGGTTAATATATGCTAATATTATCATGTGAAATGTGTGGACTAGTTATGAATGACCTAAGCCCAAATAAGACGAGCAAATGGCTTAAATTTAGAATTATAACCCTAAGAGCGAGGTTGTTATCGAATATGTAAAATATTAGATTTAAACCCTAAATTTTGGGATATATTATTAATATTGATATTTTAAGAATGTGCATTAAATTTAGTAATTATATGAGTCTTATAGTTATACCTAACTTGTGAAATTAGAATTTTGTAGGGTTTAAAAATAGTAACTCTTGAGATATGGTTGTTATCGTATGTGTAAGATGTTGGATTTATACCTTCATTTTTGGGTATGTTGATAATAATATTAATTGAGGAAGATGTGATAAATTTAGTGGATAAATGATCAATATGGAAGAAGTCCTGCTTATAATGTGAAATTAAGGTTTCTTAGGGATATTATGGACTTATTCCTTAAGGATGACCTTGATAAATATGTGGTTGTGCTTTACATGTTCTAATTATATGTTTTTCATATCTACTTGAGTCCTGCATGATGATATAACCAGTTATTAATAAGGTATTAATTATTTAAAGTAAAAGATCACGTAATATGCCTTATCCATTAATTTCTTATCTCATATTATATTCTCATTCATGTTGAGTTTAGGGTCCCACTTTATGTGAGTTAGGATCGAGGGGTTTTGTCTATTTCACTGGACGATAATAGTGGCTTAGGTGTGTTCTTCCTTGAAATGTACTTCAGACCATTCCATCGGCTTAAAAATAGTGGTCAATAGCGTGTTGCCCCTGGTATATATTGTATGAATTCCACTAGACCATAATAGTGGATTAGATGTTTTTTCCCTAAGAAGTGCTTTAATCCATTCCACTAAATTAAGAATCGTGGGGGTATTTAAACGCAACATAAACAAAAGGTTGGAATATGTTACTTCTAATAATGAGATCTAGAATCACTATTTAGTTACATTGATTTATGTATTACACGTGTATGCTTATTCTTTAATGTAAACTTATGTAACTCTTTGAATTCTTCTTGACTATATTATTACCTTGCTCATTATGTAGCGTGTTGATCATCCATTTTATGAGTAATGCTCATTTCCACAAGTTGACCATGAGTTGTTGTTTATAATTCGCTATTTGTGGAGTAGTGATCTTATGTATAAGGATTGGGCATAGATTCATCCGAATATTAGCTTTTACTCAAATATATTTTTGGACTCTTAGCTCCATGGTATCCCTTTCAATATATTTAATATTGTACTCGGAGTTAATATCCAAACTCTTATTGAAGTTTATGAAGTTTCTCCCATTTTCTATTTTTCATGTTTTATATTCTAATGGGTTTGCCTTGTTATTGATATAAGGTCGGTATGGTAAATTAGACTTATGTCAATTATGGTGCTAACACCTAGATATTTTGAGATCATGCTTCTATTAAAAATAAATTTTTTTAGTAGTATAGTTTAGAGGGTTGAAATTTGTATCTAAAATAATTAATGATATTGGGGATGATTTATTGGCATATTAGTGGATGAAGCGGGAAACATAGCAAAGAAATAACAAATGGCCATTGTTTTGTGTTTTGTTGATGATAGTGATCTTGTTATGGAAATGTTTGTTGGGATTGTAAATATCAAAGATATAACTGTTTTATCATTTAAGGTTACAATTGAATCAATGTTGGTTTAGTATGGATTATGTTTATTAAATGTATGAGGATAAGGGTAAGATGGAGCTAGTAAAATGTGACTTGAATTTGGTGGTTTGAAAACATTGATTCAATATGAAAATCCTTGTGCCCATTGAGTTCATTTTTTTCTCATCAAATTCAATTGGATCTTATTGCTATAGTAAAATGTCATTATGAGGTTAGTTATTTTCTTCTCAATGTTACACATGTTGTGAATGTTGTTGGATCCTCCAATGAGTGTCACGATTCTCTTCAAGATAAACAAGCCACTTACAGAGCAACTGCATTAGAAAAATGCTTGATATAATCTGGTCAGAGAATTGAACCAATAATCTATTCTTGTAAGGGCTAGTGATACTCATTGGAGTTATCATTTAAGGACATTTTTAGTCTTAAAAATTTATTTTCTCCTATATTCAATGTACTTAAAGACTTAGAAGCTGAGATGACATTTGATAAAAATGAAGATGCTACATTTTCATTATATGTGTTACAAACTTTTGACTTTTTCTTTATGTTACATTCGATGATAAATGTTATAGAGGTTACAAGTGATTTATCTCAGGCAATTCAAAAGAATGGTTAAGACATTTTGAATGCCTTGGCACTTTTTGAAATTGCTAAGGACCATTTGCAAGAGATGAGAGATGAGAGATGAGAGATGATAGATAGGAAGGTATTTTGAAAGAAGTTTTTTTTTTCCTTTTTTTTGTAATAAGAGATTCATTGAAGTGCCCAACATGAATGAACAATATGTTAAGGGGAAGAAATCAACATTCCAAGCTCCAATTATCAAGAATATATATCATTAGGAATATGATTGTCTTTACGGTGCTAAGACTCGCAACTAAAGGAGCTTAATTGCAAGCTTGATTTGGCAAGCACTAAATTGTTAATTGTATTGCATTTTTGTATTCTTCGTCATCGTTTGAAGCTCTTAACAAGAAATCTCCAATTAGATTGACTACTCTTTATCCTAATGATTTCTCTTATGTTGATGTTATGGTGTTAGACAATCAACTTGTAAACTATATTAGAAATGTTTGCTTAAAAAGCAGGTTTCATGGCTTGAAAGGACTTATTGATCTTTTAAGAAAACTAGTACAACTCAAAAAGCATAATATATATCCTTTCATTTATAGGCTTGTGAAATTGACTATGATGTTACCAGTAGCAACTACAAGCGTCGAATGAATATTTTCTACAATAAATTTCATATAGACTGCATTACGGAACAAGATGTGTGAACAATAGCTTCGAGATTATTTAGTGACATTTATTGAGTACGATGTATATAATTCTATTAGTAATGATGTTATCGTGGATCATTTTCAAAATACAAAATTCGACGAATAGTGTTATAACATTTTATATTTAATTATAATGCATTAATATCACTTAAAGAATGTTATTTTTTTTTTGGAAAAATACTATGTAATTCTAATCCTGAATCCGGTTTCTTATTTGACCCTTTGTAATGTTTGTGTAGGATATCATTTCGTTTGTTATCGGTCAAGCAATTATCCGACAACTATTTTAAAGTTCTCCTAAAACTGGCTAGGATATGTCTTATGCTAGGACGGTCACGAAATTCTCAAATATTACCAAAACTTATATATTTAGTGCAACATATTAATATTAAGAATAGAGAGCGTATGCAAATTTCTAGCACAAAAAAAAACCTGGAGTATTGGGAACTGCTCTTTCTCAAATTGGACATCCGAAGGAGTAGGTGTTGGATAATAATTTAGTGCTTGTTTGGTTTTACTTAAAAAAGTAGTTTTTTAAATAATTAATTATAATAAGTAATTATAGATTTTTATAAGTGTTTGGCTTTACTTTTAATAAGTAATTATAAAAAATTAATTTATAAAAACTACTTTCTAAAAGTTATAATCCATAAGTAACTTTTACCAACTTTTAAAATTACTTATACAAAGTTATGCGGTACGGTATGTTTTTTTAAAAAAAATCGTTTATTTCCCCCCACCCCCGACTCTCTGGTGAACGTTTTGTTTCTTACCCTCTCCACCATTTCTACTATTTGCTTTCTCCATCCTATAGCTCCCGGTTGGCTTCGAGCCTTCGACTGTGCTTCATCGAAGAATTCCAGGTTTGTAATTTTTTTTTCTACTTTGTAAGAACTTTGTAGACTTTTCGATTGTTGGTTTATCACTTCTAGTTTTGTTTCATTGTCTTTTGCAACTATGCTATTGTTGTCGAGAATGAGAGAGAAGGGGTCAGGGATGGTGGATAGAAGGGATGCAGAGGAGTTAAGGTATAAAAATGTTGGCACATTACCACTACGAAAGTCAGCAATGGCGTGTGGTATATGTGTCCCTGCTTTATGAACTTGCGAGACTCTCGCCGACGATTTTGGGGAACAAGAGCGCCATAAGCTCGGCTTCATCAATCACAAACCTAATCAGCTTCATCAATAAAAGAACCAGATGGTTTATGGGTAGTTTACGAGTAGCTCTAGTAGGAAGACGAAATAAACGGTAGGCAGAATCAGAAAGGTTGAGAGGGGAGGCAAGGGAGGTTTTTTTTAATCAAGTGTTAAGTACCCTATTTTACTAGATCCATCGATCCCTGCAGCAAGCCAACCGCTCAGTTCTTGGTCTGTTCATTATGCTAACCTTTATATGTGCGCCCCCTTACTCTCCTTTTATGTCGCACCTCCACCTGCAAGACTTGTGGTACCTGTTCTTTGTTCTTTGGAGCTGTAATATTCATCAGTTTGATGATTTTTCTTAGTCTTCACTACTTTTTCCCCCTTCTCTTATCTCATGTAATTAACGAGGAGCCATTTGCACAAAGTTGGGTTAAATATTAATAGGAGACAAAGGGTTAACAAACACCATGGAAATTGTCTTCGCAGGCATAGAGTAAGATATATTTTGAATGAAAGTTTCAAAGTTAGTTTGGGCCTGTGAAATCAATTTTATGCAGTAGTGCATTTGGATAATGATAGAACAGTGTAGCCAATTGGGGCCCATTTTTTCATAGCATGTCTCCTTCAGGCATATGGATAGATCATTGGCATCTCTGGATTCATTTTCTATTATCTTAGATAACTTACCTTTTCCTATAGTCACTGGGAGAGGAGTTTGTTCATCTTCCTACCTAATTTCTGTGACACTAGAGTAATATTGCCTGATGCCTGTCCTGGGACATATTATGTGCAGAAGGATTGAGAAAATTGGTCATTTATCCCTTGGGAAAGCTATAAACTTGAAGAGTTCTTGCCATTTTTCCTAACATTGCTTTAAGATATACAGTACCAACCCCCTTCCCCCATCTCTCTTGTCAGTGTGTGTTAATCCACCTCCCATTTTAGGCCTTGGTTTCTTGATGAGGAACATGTTGAGTCTTTTCTTTCTTCTTCTTCTTCTTCTTTTTGTTTTTTTAGTAAAATATATCTTTGTTGGATTTTAAGGATGTACTTAGATTTCCATTTTTGGATTGTCTTTCTTATTCTAGATATTTAGGCTTTAACCAATTTTGTATATTTTCTTATGCTGGGTTTAATGGACTGAATCTTAATTAATCAGCTAAATAAGCTAATTATTCAACTTACGTACGTAGGCATCTTGAAATTGATATCTGGATGATTTTGCATAACCTGTAGGTTGTTTGGATGATAATCAATATGAATGTTGTTCAAGAATTGAAATAGAATCTTTTATGTTATGAAATATTACAGCATGCAGTTTTCCATTTCAGAACTAGTTTTCTGATGTGGTCTTTTTGGTACTACTGGATACTTGAAGCCAACTAAATGAGATGTTATACTTTTAAGCATTCTTTGACTATAATGAAAAGGACTCATATAATTATATGTTTTTTATTGATTCATTATCATCCCACTATGAATTCATTTTGAATAGTGGGATCTGTTTATATATTATGCTTATTTTGGAGCTAGAAGTAACTATAAGGTCTTAGAGCACTTATACAAGGAATAGTTCTAGCTACTACATCATTCAAAGCTGTATCATTTTGAACTTGAGACTTTTTCCTCCTGCTGCATCAATCAGTTTCTTCTTCATCAAACTAGCTATATCAAATCATAAGCCAAGGAAAAAGCACTCCCTAAAAACTAGATTATAAATGTCTGAAAGTTAACAACATGCGAGAATCATACTTCCAATCAGCTACAATCCTTTACTAATAACATTAACACCCACAACTGAAATTAGTTAATTTATACAGGTAGCAGGTTACCAGAAAAAATAAATGAAATTGCCTTAAATATTGGGTAGAAAATGAATACAATTGATATCTCTATTAATAGTATGTAAGTGTATTTGTAGGATATATGGCATCTTCATCAGATACTGCACATTGGACCGAATCAAGGCATCAAACCTTTGTTCAATTATGTGTTGAGGAGGTTAAGAAAGGTAATAGACCTACTTCAGGTTTCAATAAGATTGGATGGTCCAATATTGTTGATGGTCTTAATAGGCTTGAGAATGTGCGATATCAAAAAGTTCAAGTGAAAAATCATTTTACCTCAACAAAAAAAGATTACTTGGCATGGGTAAAACTTGAAAGTGAAACCGGACTTGGGAGAGACCCAATAATAGGTGCAATCACTTGTGGGGAGGATAGGTGGAAGATATTTATTCAGGTAAATTACAATTTTATATTTTTTAACTTATTTTATTATAATTATTATTATATATAACATGTAATAATTTATTTATTATTTTGTAGCAAAACCCAAGTTGTAAACACTTTCGCAACAAGCCAATTGCCCATTTAGATGAGCTTCGATGAATCTTTGGTGGTACTCATGCCACCGGAGAATATTCATGGGCTCCATCTCAAGGGACTCATCCAAGTGTCGATAAGAATGATGAAGAGTTAAGAACAAGTAACGCGGGTCCTTCTAAATTCCAAAAAGTCATTGACATCGAGGGTTGTGATTCTAGTGATTCAGATGGTGGGACATGTCAAAAGGAAAAGTCGAGCAACAAGCGTTCTAAGAGCCAACAATCTAGTTCTAGTAAGAGAAAAGAGTCAGCTAGTGAGAAGCTTGATAATAAGCTGCTAAAATTATGTGAATCTGTATTTAAGAGTAACGACGATCCTCCTTTGCCAACACATTAAGCTTCAACAACCGTTACCATAAAAGAATGTTTAGCTATTCTAAATGCCCTGGTTGATGAAATTTCTGATGAGTTATTTATCCTCGCTACTAATGCATTCAAGGATCTAGATAACAGAGACATATGGATGTATATGGCTCCCCAAAAGCGTAATGTTTGGTTGGAATCTTTAAGAGATCCATCTAAGAATTAATCAAGGATGTTAGGTTGTTATGGTATTTTGTAAAAGACTAATTTCTTTGAGAGTTTTTTATTTACTATTTGTAAAACTATGAAGTATGAATTATGTTTTTTATGTTGAACTTATGTATTTGTTTGGAGTTATTGTGTCTCTCCTATTATTAGCTCTTCTCTTGTCTACTTAAAATCTGGAGTTATTGTGCATGCATTAGTATTAAATGCTTTGGAACTTATGCATTAGCTCTTCTCTTGTCTACTTAAATCCATCTAGAATCACTGGCATAGCAGTAATGCCAGAGAAGGGAGTTAGTAAATTTCAGTAATTTTAGCATTGCATCTATTCTCAGATAGGAGAATGCATTTAAAATGGAGGTTCAAGCCAATTACTGGAAATGTCTTATTCTTTATGCATACTTCAGGAGGTTAGACTTGACAGTTCTCCATACTTGTATGTCATCTTAATCTAATGTAAAAGTACAGGCATAAAGTTTCACAAACAAAATCTGATGATAATGCTTGAATCAGTAAAAATATGTTTCGGGTTGTGTTGGCTTCTTTTATTTTAGGGATATGCTCCCTTCGATGTATCCAACAAAAACAGAAGCCTGGTTAACCTCATTTATGGCTTCATGATGAGCAGCTTGGGTGTCTCAAAGCTGCTGAAGGGTGTATTCCATGGATCAAAACCTTGTTGAGCTGGTAGCAGGTTACTACTTTTGGAGGAGTTGTTCACTTTGGAAATAAAGGATAGAGGGAGAGGGGGAGAGCCCAGACAGAGGAGGAAGATGAAAATTTTCCCAAAATACTCGCTGCCTTCTTCATTGATCTTTAGCTATGGATTTATAGCAAGTATTTTACAACATTTTCAGATGGTTACTAGGACGCCTGGCTACCAACCAAAATTAATTACAACTATCATGACTCAGCTACAATGACACTATTAAGGACAAACGGCAATATTCCTTCATATTCTAGAATATTAGTCTATGGCCATTTCAACCTTCTTGCTGATGAATAAAAGAATTTTAGGCTCATCCCAGGATATAATGTTTGAGCTTCTTTCGTTGGGCTTGCTGCATTCTGGGTCGACATACATGTGGGAGGCCATATTAGTAAGTGTAAGATGCGAATATGAAATCATTGTGGGAGGCCATATTAGTAAGTGTAAGATGCGCTCGCCTCCTTGCCTAACCCACGTCAGCATTCTCCATGTTCCATTTAGGATCACATACAAGACTAGTTCTGAAACTACTTAAATTTAAGAGGGAAATATGAACTCTATGTATGTGTTGTGTGGGATTTATTGCAGACATATTCTGTCCTTGTCTAAAGCCATCAACAGCCCCCTTATACCATACATGTGGTTCCTCATCTCCCTAACAAACGGATTGCTTCCGCCCCATACCACCATTTAAGCTAAACTACCTTTTTTCGTCTTCTTTATGAATCAATTAAATAATGATCGCCTGTTGTCTCCAGCTGGATCACCAGTCTTTTTTGTTAGTTGGTTTTCTGATTCACATCAGCTAGCTAATTATAAAATAAAATATATACTATTTATAATTATCCAAGAATCCATACAACCCTTACTTGATACCTTCTAACAATTGGGAACGTGAAAACAACATTCAAATCTACTACAGTGTGAAACAATGCTGATTTAGTACCAGCAATATGGCATTTGGAACTCAATAAAAAAAATTAGTATGGTTTCTTTAGTTTAGTGCATGCCTATTTGTTATGCTACTTTACTTTTCATGTCGTGAGATTGTATGCTGTTGTTTTATGGCTACCTATATTATTATTATTATTATTATTATTATTATTATTATTATTATTATTATTATTATTATTATTATTATTATTATTATTATTATTGTATACATAAGATGAGAGGAATAGTGTAAATCCCATAAGCTGAAAGTATGTAATACTAAAAAATTATGCCGAAGTCTATCAAAGGTGATAAGTGTTGTTTTTTGTATATAATTTTATGCATATATATTGGATATATATATAATACAAGTGATGCTTTGATTTTGAATAGATGGATGATCGAAAAAAAAGACTACTACTACTTTTACTTGTAGTGCGACATTTGTGAAAGAGAAGGAAGGTGTTTATCGAGAAGCAAGCTTGTTTGGAATCTTCTGAAACAAGTCGCCAATTTGTCCAACGTATATTAAATGGTCATGATAGGCTATGCCATGATTTATTTAGAATGAAGAAGGATGTTTTTCTAAGGTTAGCAAATTTTTTAAGATCAAGGAGGTTGCTAAGTGATACTTATAATGTGACCGTTGAAGAACAACTGGCAATTTTTTTATATACAATTGGTCACAATGAAAGGAATAGGGTTGTGCAAGATCGATTTCAACACTCTGGAGAAACCATTAGTAGATATTTCAACAAGGTTTTAGTTGCTATATCAAAGATTGCTAGTGATATTATAAGGCCTCATTGAAGCCTTGATGAGGTCCCTCCTGAGATCATGAATGATTCGAGACTTTGGCCTTATTTTAAAGATTGTGTAGGAGCGATAGATGGAACACATATCGATTCTTGTGTTCCAAAGAATGAACAAATGCCCTATCGTAATCGTAAATGAGTGTGTTCCCAAAATATTATGGTAGTTTATTCTTTTGATATGTTATTCACATTTGTGGAAGCTGGGTGGGAGGGGTCGGCTCATGATTCTCGAATATTCCAACACTGTATTCGAGATCCCAACAAAAACTTTCCTCATCCTCCTCGAGGTAAATAGAACATTATTTTATATATTAAGTATAACATATTATAGTTGAATAATATAAACTTACATTTTATGAAGGTAAATATTATGTGGTTGATTCAGGTTATCCCAATACATTTGGCTATCTTGCGCCATTCAAGGATACAAGGTATCATCTATCTGATTTTCAAAGAGTTGGCGGTCCACAAGGAAAAGAAGAATTATTCAATCATTTGCATTCGTCAGTGCGAAATGTGATTGAGCGTTGCTTTGGTGTTTTGAAGGCTCGTTTTCCCATCTTAAAGCAGATGCCGAATTATAGTTTGGAACAACAAATGTTTATTGTCATTGCAACAATGACAATCCACAATTTTATTAGGTTGAATGGAATGGATGATATATTATTTGATGAGTTTTGTAGCAGAGAAATATATGGAGAAAACAATAGGAATAGAGATGTTGGACAACATGTAGAGGGTAGAGCTGCTAGAGAAATGAAAATGATACGAGGTAGGATTGCAGATGATATTTACAATGCACGTCATTGAACTATTTGATTTTATGATGGTTATTATAAATTTAAGAATGTTTATTGCATAATATAAACTTTGATCTACAATTAATATTTGAGTTTTAGATGTTTGTGAATTTTATAAAGTTTGTTTAGTGGTTGTTCATAATTTTTTTTAATAAGTTTATAATTTTTAGTAATTTGTAATATGTTTATATTTTTTTTATACATGTTTAATATACTTTTTAATATTTAATATTACATAATTTATATAGTAATTATTACTAAAAGATATATATATATAGGAAGATAAAAACTAAAGATGGAAAAGAAAAAGTAATTTTGTATGAAAGTGAAAATCAAACACTAATAAGATACAATAAGTATTTTTTTAGCATTAATCACTTATGTAATAAAAGTTAAAACAAACATACATTTTACTTATAAAAGTACTTTTTTAAAAGTAGATTTATAAAAGTAGTTTTTATCTAAAAGTAATTATTAATAATAAGTAAAACCAAACGGGGGCTTAGTGTTAGAGCATTTTTTTTTTTCTATTTTTCCTCATGTGATATGTTATTTATTGACTTCATTTTCTTCGCTTGCTTTTGATATATAGTCCGAATAGTATTAGACGGATTATATATTAGATGCAGAAGTTTTATGTGGGGATAATATAGAAAATTTTGGTACCCTTTTGTGTGATTTGTGGTATGATATCATTTCTTATTCTGTCATTTCTTTGAGTCCAAAATAAAATAAAATAACCTTCCCCTCGGACAAATTGAGAAGAGCAGAATGTAATACATTCTTGTCTTTAATAAAAATTCCATTACAACGAAATCGATCACCAAGACTCGTACCTTCTTTACTACAGAACGTTTCACGGTTTTAGCGCATAACTTGGTGAGACGATATAAACTGCATTTCTCTTTATTGAACATTAAATAAATAACCCACGGATCGCACGTTTTTTAATTTCCTTCTTTTCTAATTCGCCCATCTGCTGCATGCTTGGTAAATTTAATACAGGCAATAGTAGCAGCAGCTGATGCTAGATATATGCATCTTTCCTATTCGTAGGTGGCAAAGGAATATTATTAAGGCGGTTATATATGTTATTAAGCGAGGCAGCGCACTTGAGTCGGTTCGAGCGATGGACCGATCCATCAGTTGTGAGGAGCAGGGGGAGGTGCAGCAGGCGCAGGCGGTGGTACCGGTGCATCAGGATACCTGGCTCCAGCAGCTAATAAACTCTGCTGCTCTATCTGCACCATGCATGCATGCATTTTTGTTATTTCATGACCAGCCAGTCTGACACGCAGGAAAAAGTCGATAATATATAGATATAGTTATAATATCGCGTTCTTCATTTTGATCTGATTTTCATTTAGAATGATGCATGGTGGGAACGCTAGCATTTGACTGAACCCGACAGTAAGTTAGAGAGGGGGGTCACGAGAAGGAGAAAACGGATTAGTACGAAGATAAGCCAAAAAAAGGAAGTTACTTGGAAGAGTTCGTGCAGCTTATTTTTGAGGTAACAGTATTCATGCTCGAGCAGCTCCAATGTCCTTAAACACCTATAAACAGGAATTAAACAAAAAAAAAAAAATCAATCACAATCTACTCTATATATGCATCGAGCAGTTTGGAGGAAAGGTAAATGTTAGTAAAATTGTTCTAATTAATAGAGAGGAAAAAGAAAATTTATCGAACGACGGATTTTCTAACGATTGGCATGTGTCAAATTTACTATATATAATAAGAAATATTTTTTTTTATAATAGTAGAAAAAAAAACACCATTATTTAATTTTATCATAAATGGTCACTTTAGTAACTTTGCCTAGCCTGTACGAGTAGTTAACAACACAGTCAAATTTGATCTTATCGATGTCATGGTTCTAGTCCGCCAGCCAGCTTTTATATTATATTATATATATACTACTAGGTACATAGGTAGTACCAAAAATACCATGAGATGAAAAGATGGGAATGTAAAAACGGACGGAAGCCTGAAGGAAGAGCTAGAGCGCGAAAGCAGAGGAAAACGGAAAAAGAAGAGTGAAAGAGGTAAAATTAAATTAATATATATATACCCAGCACGGCTATCCTGTTGACAAGCAGCACGGAAGGCAGCGCACACGTTTCTGACTCGGTTAGCACCGATGCTAGAGCTGCTTCCCATGAACTGATTTAAGTGCATTCCAATTTTCTTGTAGTCTGCAATCTCCCTTTCCATTCTTTATTTAAACCAATAAACGAAACAAAAACAGAGAAAGAAGACGTTATTATAAGTACGTACTCGATTAGTAGAAATTAATTAAAGCAGATCATCTAGTCCGTGTTATATTTACCCCCACAGGTTTTACTGAATACTACGTACTACTTACTCTTAAAATACAAAACAGCGTATGCATGTATATTTTAGAATTACAGCACTGTCTGTGTGCACCCAAAAATCAAAATAAATGAATAATTAATTAGGCAAAAAAACTCACAATAGCGCCCTTAGATTCCTTAAGAGCTTCTCCGACTCCTGGAAGTAAATGTTAACGACTTCTGACACAAAATTTGGTGAGGTTTCGTCTTCAAGTTGCTGCAGTTGCAAGAAGTGCTCGTCTAATACTCCCTGCGCCACCAATGGTTATGGACCCGACCGACCAAGCACGCACAGATCAATACATATAGAATACCATCCTACTAGTAGTAGTACTATAAATTGCGATCGACTGAAACTGTGTTAAAATAAACGATACTGACTGGACTAGTAGTATTAAGATTAACTAACCTGGTGGAAGAGAAAGGCCAGTAAGCGATTCATATCGGCACGCAATCGGTCGGCGCCGAAGCCTAACATCCACAGCGGAAGACCCGTTTTGATCTATCGGTCGATCGAGCTTAAGCTAGATAATAACAGTGTAGTGCTCCCTACGTACTTATCGTTTTGAATGAATATTATTATTACTCCTCTGACTTGGACTAATTACTTAGATACGCAGGTAAACCAGGCTGCTGGTGTCGTTCCTTGTTTGAGACAGATTTTATTGTGATGCTGGCTTCGTTGTGATCTATATATATATACATACAGAGAGAGAGAGATATCTTGCAGATTAATTAGAGAGCGGGAAAGAGCATCATGGGTTGAGGTCTATTTAAAAGCTTGAGCAGGTGACATCACTGTACTACACTGCTCTTCATTCATGTTTCTGTAGCAGTAGTTTTTTTTTTTAATATTAAAAAAAAAAAAAAAAACTAAACGTTTACAAATACAGTACGGAGCAGTAAATAAATATATTCATTTACTCAATGGGCATTGAAGCCATACGCTTGTCACCTCCTCGTGCTCTTTACGCTCCTGCCGTCTCTGCACTACTTCTTTTGCAGTAATTAGCTATTGGTTCCGCCAGCGGCGCTCCTTAGAGAGGCTTACCCATATTATTATTATTATTATTATTATTATTATTATTATTATTATTATTATTATCATTATTATTTTACCTCTAAAACGGTACTTCTTTCGTTTAAAACAAAATAATTTTTATATGTTTTTTGGAAATTAATTTATTAAAATTTCTTAAACTATGTAATATATAAAAATAATAATAATAATAATAATAATAATAATAAATTATGAAAATTAAAATAAAAAGTAAATTTTAACTTTTCTTAAATTAATTTTTTATAAAAATTTAAGGATAGAATTACTTTTTTTATAGGGATGGTATATTAGTTTTGAAAATATATGTCATGACTTTGTGTGGTTAAGTTATAAAATTATTCTTTTTTCACATGATAATTTATATTAATATAGTTTAAAATGAACAAATAAAATACATACTAATTGTTTAAATATATTATATATTATTTCGTTTTAATAATTATTTTTATATAAATAAGAGGAAATCATATTAATAAAACAAGAATCATGACAAGTCATTTCCCTTGCCCATATAAGATTCTCACATCATCAAATGATCTCATCTAAGGTATCTTCAAGTCATCATTCGATTACGTGATCAATTATACTAAGGATAGAATTATATAATATTAACATCATCTATAAATGTCCAAGCCAAAATTTGATTTCTATTTATTCCCTTTTGTTCATAATTCAAATATAGGTCAAAGCTATAGTTTATTTCTTAACCATAGTCTTACCATTCATTAAAGAATGTTATTATCCATCATTTTGATTCATTATATAAATATTAACCTTAGGAAGATCCATTTTTATCCATCTAACCATCTACTCATGTTATGGTCAAGAGAAATGCCCAAATGTTAAATTAAGGTCAACATTGGTCAAGTAGGATTAAATTTCTCTTTACTAACTTTAATCCATTATTAAACTTCATTAATCCAGTTAAATTCATACCTACTAGCATCTTAGGTCATTATTAAAGTATGAAAAAACTCAAAACATCACATTCGCGTAAAAATAGGTAAGATAAGCAAAACTAACCGAGACCAGTCAATAGGTTTCCAAAACTAGTCAATGGGTCTCGCTGACCAAACAATCGATTTCATGTACCAGTCGATCGATCAGAGCTCAACTAACCTTCCCATTCACTACCCCGAAAAAGAGTTTTAATAACGGTTATTTTATAGTTTTAATAACGGTTTTCAACCGTTATTGAACCGCCTATTATTAAATCTTTAATAACGGTTCATAACCGTCATAAAAAATATACAAAAACCCACAAATATGTGCGTAAAATTCATATTTAATAACGGTTTTAAAGTAAAAACCGTTGTTAAAAATAAGGTTTTAATAATGGTTTTTCAGTAAACCGTTATTAAAAATAAGGTTTCAATAACGGTTTATGAGTAAAAACCGTTGTGGAAAACTAGGTATTAATAACGGTTAATACAAAAATCGTTGTTAAAACATAATCAAATTAGGGTTTCAGTCATCGATTATACATTTATTAAACTCTAATACGTATTAAATGAGCATAAATTTGAGATTAAATGGATATTTTTAATAACAGTTATTAAACAAAACCGTTAATAAAAATTATGTTTCAATAACGGTTTGGATGTTTTAATAACAGTTTTCATCTGAACCGTTATTAAAACATAAGTTTTATTAACGGTTTTGTTTAAGAACCATTATTAAAACTCTATCTTCCAATTAGGGTTTCAAGGACTGATCATGCATTTATTAAACCCTAATACGTATTAATTGAGCATAAATTTGAGATTAAATACGTAGTTTTAATGATTTTTCTGTTTTGTTCCTGCCCACATACATAGTTGTAAATTCAAATAATTACTAAATCTGCAATATAAAATAACATCAATTCATACCAAATCTGCAATCACACCATAATTTCAATCAATCTATAATTGGTATGCATGTCTCAATACACCGGCCATACTTAGGAATAAAATTTAGTAGGCATGCCACAACTTGGTAGCTCTACACCCCAAAGTAAAAAGTTCGGAGATCTAGGCTAGAAGACCAAAAGATGTAGACGAAATACAAACCTGAAAAATGCATGTAGAATATATAGATCGCTACCTAATACCGAGTGAATGAGTACACGTGCTTTACCCATTGGCCTCTAACTTCATCAATTTCATCAACATTGTATTGCTGGCCTCGTGTATAGTCATCGGTAAAAAACTACAACGTCCATGTTTCAATTAATATATAGTTAGCCATTAGGTCAAAAATATATATGTCATGATTCATTAATAGAAAAATATGGAAAAGCAAACATACATGGCTTGGATCTATGTTGACCGATCTATTATGGACTATAAGATCCATTGCTCTACATACATAGTGTCCACAATCATCACCGTTTTGCTGTTGTGGACACTGTCAAATGAATTCAATTAGTTCTATAACTATTAGATATTAATTTGAATTAAAACAAAATACAAAATACTTATCTTCCTACTTACCATGACAGGCTCATATTGAAGATTCTTTAGATCTAGGACACTATTCCCACCTCTCCTTTGATATGTCGTCAGTAGTGCCCTAATAAATAGAGTTGGATACATAATATTGTAAGTATATATACCTCAAATAATGAAAGTAGAATATATATATATATATATGTATATATATATATATATATATATGTATGTATGTATATGTATGTATGTATGTATAAATAAGCTAATGAAGTAAGAAGTGAAAAGTATACTAACATGTCAATAAATTCATTCCCACCATGACGAGCGACCTCAAAAGGCACATCATAGGTTTGAAGAGAATCAAACACATAGACTTTATTAAGATCAGGTCAGACGGCATACAAAACCCAATGTTTAGTTACGAGGTGAGGAATGAGATAGAGTTTGGTGTGTCCCTCAATCAAAATGTGATTCGCTAAATAGTTTATGTGCCTACCCTCTGTTATTGTACTACCATCAGCTATGTAGTATGGACACACAAACACAATAGAGGACATCATTCCCTCCATCGCAGCGCGACTAGCTACCAACCTATGGACGACAATAACAATACATATTTGTTAATAACTAATAACTCATATAAGAGGTCATAAAAATTCCAATTGTACAAGAATACTAAAATCTGAAATATGAAATAATTCTTACGTGACATAAACGGCGACACTCGTGGTTGACATCCATTCCTGATTATAAATGTCATTTATGTCAACCGTTGATACCATGTAAGTAGCATCGACCCTCCCAACATACTCAGGACGACAATCAATGGAAATATAATTATTCCCAAGGTAGTTTTGGGCATAGAAATATAATAAAGCTAATGCTGGTGGAGGTTGGCGTATTTCCGAAGAAGGAATCTTTTGTAGGGCAACTGATTTTTCATATTTAGCTCTCTTTCATTTAGCAGTGCCCTCTTTTGTGTTGCTCGTTCTACTAGTACCTCTCTTGGTTTTACAAGTAGGAGCAGTCTTCTTCTTTGATTCCTTAATTGATAATAATAATAAAAATATGTATTGAGCATATATATATGAAAAAGGTATAAACAGTGTAACTACTAAACAAGGTCTAATGAAGATGTCAAATGTCAATACATCTTCAATAGTGAGATGTATCTGATCCGCAGGCCAAGGCACAAAGCTTCCATGAGCTTCTAGCATTGTGGATGCCTCATCGCCCTCTTTATAACAAGGCAAGGGCGCACTGCTAATGATTGGAGTGTCGATACTCACTGGCCTTGTATTTAGGGCTAAGTTGTACTTGTGGACAGTTTGTGTTTGGGTACTGTAGCTGATGCGGACCCTTCCTTTCGCCAAAAGAGTTGAAAGGTCATTCGCTAACAAGTCAAATTTATGCAAACCTTAAACGAAAATATTACACATTATCAATTATTTATGACACCGAATACATTTAATAACAATTCATGGTTATATAATAATTATATTATTGATATAATAAATATCCTATCATGAAGGTTGAGAAATTCATTTAAAAAAACCAACATAGATATTATGTGTTACAATATTATTACCCTTATTGCCTTCTTTCCCTTCTTTTTTTCCCGTTGTTTTCGGATTAGATTCAGGATCTCATACATATATTACTTCACGATGATCATCCTTGACATATATTTCCTCCTCATTAATTTTATTGTTGTCATTGTTCAATAATTGAGTTGCTTGCACAGCTGAGACACACTCTTTATTCCAATTTTCATCATTTTCATCATCACATTCATTAGCATTTCTTTTTTTCATAGATAGTACCACAGACCATCTGTTATCAGTAGGGTCAATGACATAGAATACTTATGTTGCTTATGATGCTAAGATGAATGGGTCTTGTTTATGCCCTGCCCTATTAAGATCTACTAATTTGAATCCATATTCATATCTAACCCCACGGCTATTATCAACCCATCTGCAGCCGAATACAGGGATTTTAAATACTATGTAATCTTTGTTGGTGTTGGTTTAATTTTGATATGAAGAGGTATTTGTGGTAGGTTGGATTGGGGTTAATGGAGTATTAATTAGAGAGAAGAAAAAATGTAGCTTTGGAGAGGATTGGGTTTGAATTTGAAGGCGTTGATGTAATACCCCATATTTTATAAGATTTATAAAGTAAAAAATTCTTATGTTTAATAAAATTTGGATGATTTATATCTTGATTTGAAACCATATTTTGGTTTTGATTTAATAAGGAATTTGGAAAAAAATATTAACAAAGTGAGTTTTCTTAGAAAACACATCGACTGATTCTATGAACTGATCAACTTGTTCGTCATTTTAGTTAGGTTTTTTGTTTGATGGAGCCAATCAATGAGTTTAGGAAAATCGATTGACTGATCTATAGAATAGTTAACTAGTCTGACCTAACTAATCAACTGGCTTTATCAGGTAGAGTGATTTTTAAAGTTTGATTTTTTGAAAATTTTCTTATATCAAGATGGGCCTTTGAAAATCTAACTCTGCATTGTTCCTAAGTAATCCTCAACCCTTTTGATCATTTATATAGCTTTAATTTCTGCCTCAAATTGATTCTAATGTTCAATTTTGACAAAAGCGGGTGATGATGACCGCACTTTCTATCTTCTTCTTCCTTTCTCCTCTACACAACTCTAGAATATATGCTTCAATTTCATACTATCACTTCATGGTTGGGAGACTTGCTTCTCACACCGATCTAACACTCCCCTTCTTATGTGCGATCCTTTTTGGATGAAATCAACCTACACTCTCCAAAAAATCACTATTTGAGCTCTAAAATAGAAGTCAACCTATTCTTGATAAATTTTCTCATACAACTCATATTCGAATGATAAAATTATGGTTTTTATCTAATGTATATCTTCATTTGTTCTTTAACTGATTCTTTGGCAATAAATAACCTTAATCATCACTTTTTCTTACTTTTCTTTTAGCCTCCAAAATACCTGAGTTTATCAAACACTTGTGCTAATTCTTCTCCACTTTGAGCTTTCATTCCAATTCAATTTACCCTTCTGATCCTTTTCCTAGCTCTCTGTTGTTATCTTCTTAAGCATAAAGAGTTAGATTTAGGAGGAAGTTGATTTTGTTTTCAGCTAACTCTTCCCCTATTTTTCTCTTAGAAGTGGTAAGTTAATTTTCTTCCCTAATTTGAGTTTCTTGATTTCTAAAGGTTATTAGATGATTTATGAGTTTTAATTTTTCATTTTAAGGATTAGAAAGTTTAAATCTTTCAACTTAAGATTTTTTTTTCTTTTTGGTAGAAAATTTTCCTAAGCTTCAAGTAAGTCATTCTTACCTTTGAAATGTAGCATGAATAAGTATGTGAGCTAGTGTACTCTGTAAGAGTTAATCCTTATATGCTCGTGTAACACTTATGATATTAAGTAATTCATTTTGCTAAAAAAATTTTTTAAGTAGTAAGTTTGCGTATGTTACACTTTATATTGCCTTAAATAAGCTCCTTAACAATGATATAAAAATTTACTTTAGTGAGTTATGGTTATGTGGTGTATGCGTATGATTCTTGTGTTTACTCCAAATTATTTGGCCATTAATTTTAAGATTATTTGTTTGTCTGTGGATAACATTTGATTATTGGTACTAATATGACAATGGTCAATGAGACCAAATTATTTTTATCATCTCATTTTTATATGAAATATTTAGGAGAAGTTGGTGAGATTTTTAGAATTGGGAGATAAACTAAGAATGGATTCCCCTCATGCTAGTCTCATTATATTGAAATATTGAAAAACTTTAACTATTTTGGTGAGATGCTTATGAACACTCCCTATGACCCTAGCATACATTTGAAAAATAACTAAAGTACTAGTGTTTCACAAATAGAATATAATGAAATCATTGGAGGTGTGATGTCCCTCAAACACTATATAACATATCTTATGATGTGAGTAGATTGAGTATGTATACTCACAACCTCGACACCAACCATTAGACTGCCCTTTGTTGTTTACTTAGATACTTTAAGAGCGTTAAGGATTAGTGTTTGCATTTTTATAATTTTCCTATTGTTTTAGAGACATTTCCATATACAAACTAGGTTTCTGATAATTGCGAGTAAGTCCCTCCGGTGGTTATGTATTTACCTTAGGAGGAGGAGTTGTGTCATAAAATCTACTAAGTAAATTTTTATAGTTTGATTCACTATAGAGTCCGAGCTTATTTCTTAGTGGTTTAGTAACTTATTAGTCAATGTTCCTCTATGTAGGAAACCTTGTGCAGTAATTTCCTTACTATATAATTCATAGGAAGCTATCAATATTTTCCAAGAATAATGTATATAATGTTAAGAGGAGATACATCCATGTTGAACACAACTCCATTAAGTAACTATAAAGGAACATTGTGATCTCCTTGGGTGGTCCTAGTGAGACAAGTTTAATGAACTCACCACTTAATGAATAAGAGATTGAGAATATGTATGCCCTTAATGAATCTAAAGCCATGTATGGTGGTGTTTGTGAAACATACTTAATAGGTTTATTGATGCGAGTGTAAAGGTGTGTCATCTTCTATATATAAAAGAGTAATGCTATCTTTCTAAATACTCATGAGTACCCCAAAATGTGTGCATGCCTATTAAAAGTGCTTGTGTTTATTATTGCGGGATTTACAAATGTCAAGGTAAGACAAATGATGTGGGTGTTTGAATTAAAGTTAGGTAGTTCAAGAATCGTTCACTTCCTAAATGCAACAATTGTTTCACCTCACTATGTATCAATTCAAATTGTATGATATTGATAATTAAGCATTATTCCTTCCCTTCTTAAATTATACTTTTGTGTTTTGCATTGGTTTTGCCACTAGTGGAGGATTTTTAGAAGCAATGATAAATAATAGAGCAAATTTTGTTGCTACATTTGCTACTTTAGAGTCCCTCATCAATTTGCCGTAAGTTTTTCTTCTTTATGTTTTCATATCTTCACTAGGAATGTTATGTTTGAATTGAAATAGTTAGGATACTTTGTTATGGCTATAAGATATACTATATACCATATACGCAAGCATGTGACAACGCTTGCTCGTCTGGTTAGGGCTGGATTAGTTATGGTCAAATATTTGATTAGGCTTGAACCTATATTTCTCTACTAGATTGTTTAAATTATTTTTAAACTAGTCGGACAACGAGATCTAATTTATGTGAGTTTGAACGTTTTCAAAATACTACTAGTAGTGGGGCATATGACTAGGTAATGGAGAATTGGTTTTGAGGTTTTTCAATTTATGCAAAGGAATTTTTATTTGTTTTATAAAAAAGCCATAGGTTCTAGGCTTTTTGTTTTTATGCTGAAAATAATCTTCAATTATGCTCTAATTATCGTAGCTTTTCCAATTCTTTGATCCAAGTCGTTTTCACATAAGAATTTCTAAGCATCATTTGTACAATATTCCAAGGTCTTCCTCTCTTGAGTATATGAGAATGAAGGCATCTTATTATATCAACCTTGAAGGCGAAACGTCATATATAATTAGCACCAGAGTTGGGCTGTATCTCAAGTAGTAAAACTACTCACGGCACAACGACCGGTGAATTCACTTTTTTCTACAATTAATTGCTGCATTATATCTGACTTTATGCCTACAATATTTGTTAAACTTTAGATACTCATACCTCTATCACTCAATTCTCATCACTAACAATTTTATTACGAGTCTCTAAATGTGCATTGTTCATAGTATATTGTTTTGTATCGGTATTTGATCTTTCTATATTTTAAATTTTTTGTTAAAATAGATTTATAATTTGAATGTATATATGTTAAAAAATACCCATGCATGCCTATATGCAAGCACGGTCCAATTAACTAGTGTAAGAAAAAAAAAAGGGGGGGGGTTTATTATGAGATCAGTCATTACCGAAACATGACATGATCATTAGTTTGCCAATATTTTTGTTTGTCCGACTAATTTCATGAAGCTCAAACTGTCAAAAGAAAGTAAGTCTCCCACGCGCTAATGCTAGCTGATGTTGTCAGTAGTGCGGGTGGATGGAGGGGAAAGCGTGAGAGTGTAGAAAAGTTCGAGGAGAATGTGGGGCATCAACCGGACCAACCCTACTAACCTGGCCCCTGATATTCATATGCGACTCACACAGCTACAGCACAGGGAGTAACTTACCCAGAGGGCGTGAGAAAAGAGAGAATGCGTTGGCGGTGCAATTTGATGTCAGCGACCGCGCAGCCCACACACTGGCTCCCTAACTTCTCCGCGTGCTTTCTCTTTCTGCACAAGTGCGGCGTACCCGTCCCTCGTTTGTCCGACACTCTGCTCTTAGGTCTAACCCTGTTTCATATTTTATCGCCAAGAATTGATCCAACCTTTTCCGCCCATTTCTTATCCAACGCCCGTATTTTATTCAGAAGAGATGCACCTTTGTAGCAACTTTTGCAGTGAAGATAATTAAACACGAGGCCAGGCGGTGCTATTTTTGGGAGGAGGGGATGTCAGTGGCGATAAGCAGTCAGGGACGGGAACGAGAACATGAAAATGGGGATCAAAAAAACTTGAAAACATTATTTTTAAAAATTTTTAAAAATAGAGACGGAAATAAATGATAAAAATTATATCAAATTTACTATAATTAAGAGAAAAATTAAAAAAAAATTACTCTATATATTAATTGATATAAATTATTAATATTAAAAAAATTAATCTGATGTTACGGATACCGATTTTGACTTTAAATAGTTTATAGTAAGAACATCATTTTCAGAGAATGCCACATGAATGCCGCTTCGATAATTCGTTGGTGATAAGCGGTGTTGTAAAGAGACCAAAAAAAATGTAGAAACATCTGTTTCTCAAAATTTTAAAAATAATACTAAAAGGAAATGATAATTTTTTAAATATATAAATATATATTTCAGTTACTTAGTTTATTTTAATAAATATATGTTTTTTAATTTAATAATATATATCATCTAAATTTTATTATATACGGTTACAAAAATGTTTTAAATTATTACCTAAAATACACTACATTTATAATATATTTTCTCCTTACCTCTTTTACTAAGTTGGTATTTTTAGATTGGAGAAAAATGTATATTAAGGACTAAACGTTTGGGTGTCATTCTAATAAAGGAATCAACGTTGTTCATTTTCTAATTCAGGAACATACGTTGATACTTTTATCTGAATAAGGAACTACCGGCCAAATACTTGTTGGAGCTTGCTGGAAGATATTAAAATAATATTATTTTTGTATTTTGTACTATGTAACATACTAACTACAATATATGTATATATTATATATAAATATGTACTTTATACAAATTTAAACATTATTGTTTTTAAACTTAATAAAACTAATCTAAACACATATATTCCTAATTAATTCAGTAAAATTAATCAATGGCTCACTGAATTAAAACTATAACACTAACTGAATGACTAAGATTGTTCATTCAGTTAATTACACTGAATCAAATTAAAACTTCTTAAATTGAAATTAAGCACAATGAAAATCACTCTTGATCTGCGAAGAGAAATAATTTTTCTTGAAACTTTTCATTCCAGTTTTGGAACGAAGAACCTAAGAAGAGAATGGATGAAAAAGAAAAACAAAGAAGATCATTGAGCTTTCTTCTTTGTTGATAAAGTATGTCAATCTTCTTGCTTCTTTCTTCTTCATTATCCACTTCTCATCTTCGTCAGCCGTTCTCCCTATTCGTAGACTTCTTCCTTCTTCCTCATCTTCTCTTTCTTCCCCTCGTATCTTGCCAGTTGACATTTGAATCTATTGCATAATCTTGTTTGTCAACAGGTAAAATGCATAATTTATTTCTTCCTACACTCTGAAATTTATTTCTTCCTTCATAATCTTGTTCTTCAACAGGTAAAATCCAATTGTGAATTTTTTTTTCTTTGAATCTAACTTTTAAAAACCCTAATTATTTAACTGAAATTTTTTTTCCATACAAAATCCAATTCAATGGAGCAACATTGAAATTTGGATGCTCTTATACGAAGTTGTTCAATAGATGAATTATTTTTGTTACCAATATTTTTTTTGGCTAAGAAGGATGAGATGTGTGGCTGTTGTTTTTTAGTAGCTTGTTAGAATTGAATGAGTATATTTGATGTTAGACTAAATCTTAACTGACGAGAGAAAAGGGAGAATATAAGAACAATGTTAGCTAATGAATTTTTTTTTCAATGGATGAATTCTTTTCTTTACCAATATGCTTTTGTTTTGGCTAAGAAGGATGAGATGTATGGCTTTTGTTTTTTAGTAGATTGTTAGAATTAAGTGAGTATATTTGATGTTATTGTTTCCTATGAATATGTTTTTCGTAACACTTACATACATGCCTTTAGCTACAAAAATTTAGGTTGTTGTTTTCAATTTCATCACAACTGCTTAACATTATTTGGATGGTTAGTATCTTGATTTGGTTGTGCTGCATGTGAATATACTCAATTTGCATTACAACAAATTCAAATTTGAAGAGTTATGGCTACAACTACATGTTCATTTAGAAGGTTTTACGTGTGTGATAGATATGGGAAGCCAGCTAGTTGTAAAGTATTAGCCTTTATTGATGATCCTCTTCCACCCATGGCTAGAGTTGCAGCGAGACGTGTAATTGATGAAAATGAGGATCTAAGGAATCAGGTAAGCTAGTTGGAAGAAGTGAACCAGAGATATGCATATACAAAATGTAATCCTCCAAAAATTTTAAAAACCTATACTTTAATAAATAACCTTTATTTGGGATAAATTAGCTTTCAAATTTAATTAATTTAATTATTTTATAGATTTTTGGATATATAAATTGAGTAGGAATATTTAATAAGTTAAAATAAATATTTTATCATTTTACCCTACTTATTTTATTTAAATAACTTTCCAAACAAATACTTTACTAAAATTATCCCTTTTAACCCATATATTTAATTATATTACATTAAAATTATTAAATAAATTTATTTCCCAAAAATATTATATTCTAATATTTTATAAATTATTTTATTTATTTTCCCTATTTTCCTTTTCCTTTCCCCCTTTTTTCTTTTCTTTCTCCTTTCCTTTCGTTTTCCTCTTTCTCTCCTCGGGCTGCCGCACCAGGCTAGCCTCTCCCCTACCCCTGGGCCGCTGGCCCATCTCCCCTCTCCCTCTCTTTCCCCCTCCTCTCCCGCACGTCTCGACCTAGCCCAAACCCCCTCCCTTCTTTCTTTTCCTTTTCCCCAGGCCCGTCTGGCCTGCTCACCCTCCTTTCTCACGCCAGTCTGCTCTCCCTTCCCTCTTCTTCTTTTCTTTCTTCTTCTCCGCCCTAACCCAGGCCTCAACTTGTCCCCATGGCCAGCCTGTCGCCTCGAGCACGCTGGCCACCGCCCCTCGCTGCCACAACTTGCCTCTCCCTCTCTCTCGTCATTTTCTTCCCATTTTCGGACCTGGCCAGCCCTACAAACCAGCCCTCACACCCTATTTTTTCCCCTATTCGTCTCCCCTCCCTACCACCCTGCCACCCTACACGCTGCCACCGGCCGGCCAGTTGCACCCTTATCCTCCCTCTTCTTTTTCTTTACCTCTCTAGTCTCTCCTTGCCCCATTTCTTTGAACCTTTTCCCCTTCCCTGACCTCCCTCTTCTCCCTTTCTTCTCCTTCCTCTTTCCTCCCTGTCTTAGCCACACCGTCGCCCTCCACCGCTCCAACCGCCGCACCAAGCCCCTACACCACCTTCTGCACCCTTCTACTACTGCCCTGCACCACCACAAGACCACCTCAAGCCATCCCGCAACCCCTTCTTCCTCCCCACTTATTTTTCTCCCCATTTTCCCCTTCTCGGCAGTCCCCTCACAACCCCACTATTCGCCGCCGTCCGGCCGCCTCTGCCGCCACCCAAACCACCAATCAACTCCTTGCAACCTCCTCTACCACCCCTATACCTTGTTTGGCCAAAACAAGCCCCCTCACCCCTCCATTTCCCCCCTCTATTTTCCTTCCTTCTCAGCCCGGTCCACCTCGGTAGCTATCTTTGCCGCCTCGCCGCTGCAGCCCTTGGCCACCAACAACCCATCCCCAGCCTCCACCTACACCCCTCTTCACTCTTGCACTCTTCCCTTACCTCCAATCCTCCCCCATCTACCTTCTTTCCTAGCCTAAATACCCCAACCCGAACCATCTCCCCCTTCCTTCTACCTCACCACCCTCGATCCTCTCCTTCCCTTGCAACCTGCATATGACTCACGCTGCTCATGCAGCGTGAGTTCCACATTATTTTGGGATTTTTCTTGTTTTATTTTGAGGTATATTAATGGTTAAGTAAAGTGTATTATTAATTAAGTTTTTATAAAGTTTTATCCTTTTAATTTCCTACTTCCAATATAATAATTATTGACATTATTTTTAGGTGTTGATTTTGCTATTTAAAGCTTTAATCTTTAACTAGGATACCGGTAAGATTCAACTTTTGAGGGAATTAAGGTAATCGTTAAACCTCACTTAAATGCATGGATAAACATATGTTATCACATTAGGATTTTTAATATATTATTATGCTTGATATTTGTGGTTTAATATAATATATATATTTTCTTGTATTGATTGATAAAAAAAATTATGTTAGTTATTATACCATGTGTGGAAAGGTTGCTTAAGGGAAGAGTTTGATTATTAATGAAAGTGTTAAGTGCTTACCCATCTTATTTTATGTTATTGTGACCATTTATGCATGAATAATATTATTGTGAGCCCTAGGGGCATCTTAGTAAAATTTCTTGTGCAAGAATGTGGCCTAATATGTGTGGGTGTTATTAAGTATTATATTAAAATATAATAGTTGGTGGACTTGGATATTGTTAATGGATTATTAATATTATTATACCATGTGGTAATGTTAATTTAATAAAAGTGGTGTAATAAAGGCGGTAAAGTGGTAATTTTGGAGGCAAAAGGGCAATATGGTAATTTTATAAGTAAATGGAAAAATGTTAATTTTATAAGTAAAGGGGTATTATGGTAATTTTGGGAGTAAAGGGTAATATGGTAATTTTGAAAAAGAAGGGTAAAATGGTAATTTTGTAAGAAAAGATAAAAATGGTAATTTTGGATGTAAAAGGGTAAAATAGTAAATTATAAAGCAAAAGGAGATATTATGGTAATTTTATAAGTAAAAGGGCATTGTGGTAATTTTGTAAATAAAAGGATATTATGGTATTTTGGAAGTAAGGGGTAGAAGGGTAATTTTGTAAATTAAAAGGATATTTATGGCAAACTTGGGAGTAAAGGGTAACTTGGTAATTATGATAACGATGAAGGATAAATTGGTAATTAAATTATGATTATAGAAGGGCAATTAGAAAATTATGATAATAGAGAAGGGTAATTTGGTAGATTAACCGATAAAAGGGCATTATAGTAATTTTAGTAATGGAGAAGGGCAATATAGCAATTATAAAAAAATTGGAGAAAGATAACTTTGTAATTATAATTACGGAGAAGAGTAAATTAATAATTATAGTTATGGAAAAGGTTAAGTTGGTATTTATAATAGCAGAGAAGGGTAAGTTGGTATTTATAATAATAGAAAAGGGTAAATTGGTAATTATAATTATGGAGAAGGGTAAATTAATAATTATAATTATGGATAAGGGTAAATTGATAATAATAATTATGGAGAAGGGTAAATTAATAATTATAATGATGGAGAATAGTAAAATGGTAATTATAATAATTGAAAAGGATAAAATGGCAATTATAATAATTGAGAAGGGTAAAATGGTAATTATGATAATGAAGAAGGGCAATTTGGTGATTTATCCAACTAAATGGGCAATTAGGTAATTATGATAATAGAGAAGGGCAATTTGGTAATTTAACCGACTAAACGGTAAATTGGTAATTATTTAACCAACTAAAGGGGAAAATTGGTAATCATGATAATGAAGAAGGGTGATTTGGTAATTTATCCAAATTAAGGGTAATTTAGTAATTATAACAAAAGAGAAGGGCAATTTGGCAATCTAACCTACCAATTGGGAATTATGATAAGTATAACAATTATGAAGGGTGATTGATGACCTAATAAGTGTGGGAGATGACTTGGTAACCCAAACCGAGTAGGGATGTGGCTAAGAACAACAATGTGTGTATTATATGCCTCGTGTGCCATGTGTTATGTCGTATTGTATACTTTATGCTTAATGTTTAATCATTTGTAGTACAACTTTGTGTGATGTATACTCGTGTGACTTCCTTATGGCATGTGGATGATGATTATATATGTTGTGCGTACGATGTTACCTGATGTGACCCTCTAGGACATGCATGCTAGGGTGTTTAATAATATGATATAGGGTGAAAGGATAAAAAGGAATAAATGGGAAGTGAGTCGACTAAGGGGACACGATATTGACCTTAATATCTTATGATCCATGGGGGGAAAATAGAAGGAGATTATGATCAAAACGAATGAGTGATGCAACTCATGCATGGGAGGTTTCTAGGGTTTGCATGGGATAATCCTTACGTAAGAAAGGTGTTAGGGTTTAAGTGACCAACTAGGGTTTTACGGTCACATGTATGATTGGTGAGTAGAGTGATGGGATTTGGGTTGAAACTAAATGAGATGAGGTGTTGGACGATAAAAGAAAGGTTAGGCCATATAGGTCCAATTAGGGTTTCAAGGGGAAACTCAAGAGAGCGGTAGTGAGAGAATTTGAATGTCATAAGGTGATGGGCCTCGGCCCACACTCTTAGGATTTGGGTTTTTGTTATGGGTAGATGTAAGGGGGAATGAATGTCAGGGTGTGATAAGAGGCGCAAAGGTCTCAAGATATGGGACGGGTCCTCTCAGGAGGATAGAAGTAGAGGTCGGCGGCATGCATGTCAAGAATGAAATACTTTTGAATAAGATACGAATAAGATACTAATAACTTAAAGTGGAAGACTATTGAGCCGGACCCGGACTGATCCACCGGCATAATAGTGACTAGGTGCCGGGGTGCCCTGGAGACCGATCCACCGGCATATAATAGTGGTTAGGTGCGTTCTGTCCTATAAGTGACCGATCTACCGGCGATAATATTGGGGGATCCTGAGCTCAATAAACCAAACGTAATAATGATAAGATATAGGAAAGACACAAAGGTGTTAGGGTCGAGGCCAGACCAATCCACCGGCATAATAGTGGCTAGGAGCGTTTTACCTTGGAGACCAATCCACCGATATATAATAGTGGTTAGGTGCGTTCTGCCTTATAAGTGACCGATCCACCAGCTATAATAGTGGGGTTCCCACACTCACATTGATACAAAATATGAGAGTTGATTGAATAATGATAGACCAATGGCTTAAGGCCCAAATGTATTGATTTTGCACTATGACATAGCTTAAGACCCGAAAGTATCGATTGTTCATAACGACCTATTGATATTTGATGTGAATGTTAATTATTTAAATGTTATATATACACATCTTGTTATATATGTATGTAGCTTTGTTTCATGTGTTGCATTACAGGCCTGCCTTTAAGTGTGATTTTAAAGGGTTAATCAGTACCATAGTATTGAAGGGTTCCATTCGTGGGGGCCCTACCTATTCAATGGGCAGTGTCCCTTGCAGGTCTCTTTTTCAGGTACTATTCAAGTGGGCAACGAGAAGGAGAGTAAGGAATCATCCGGAACTGTTAGGGTTATTTTCCCTTCCTCTTTTAGATTCCTGGTTTTAATATTATTGTTGTTTTTGTAACCACGATTGGTACACTTTAGTCTTGTAAACAGTTGTAATGCTACTCTAATTTAAATATGGTTTGTAAGTTGTGTTTTACACTTTTAGCCTTAGCACTTGGTATTGGGAAGGTAGGAGTGAACCGGTCTGGTACTAAGTGTGGCGGTAATATCCCCGAAATTCATAGTTTGTTATTTTGCTTCCGCTAATCTTTTAATAAAATGAAAATTTTCATTAGTGAATTTTGGGGGTGTTACACGGAAGATGTCTTGAAGGGAAAATTTGCCGAGTTAGCTAAGGAAAATAAAGAACTGAAACAACAACTGTCAAATGAAAATGGAAGAAAAAATAGGGCAAGTGATTGGAGGGTAGCAAGGATAGCTTTTATTGTTTATGTTGTGTTTTTTGTTATGTTAAAAACTTGGGGATTTTAATTATTTCAAGCTATGTTATTCATGTATTGTTGAAACTGGTGTGTTGTTAAAACCATGCTAAATTAACGAATGATTGGTTGACTTTTGTATGGTTTGAATCAGTTATTCAATGCAGATTAATCTAAATTTTTATCCAGATAATCCCATGCAATGCACGGGTGAGTCATTAGTCATAAATAAACATCTGATCTATGAACAAGTTACCAGGGTTAAGACACCAATTTCTTTCTAAGATGGTACAATGAGTATAGTTACAGTGAATACAGCTTTCAGCCAACTATAAAATCAAATATCCTTATACTTGATATAGTCACATTTACATAGAGAATAGGATGCACTTGAATGATATCTTCTGCTATGTGTTTAACTGATTGACTATCAAGATGTTGGATCTGTTGGATGAAGACATAAATTACCAGTACTTTCATTTTTTTTTGGATCAGTTGGATTTTATTTATCAAAGAAAATTGTACTTATCTTACAACTAGTGAAAAGTATTTTTTATACATTAAAATATGGAAAAAAATAAAAATAAAAAATTGTTTTAGAGAAGTTGTGCATAAATTCCCTTCAAGCATAGAGGTGAAGGGTATACCAGACCTTCCACTGAGAAAGGAGTGGAAGAAGAAGAAGAAAGAAAGAAGATGACATGCAGGAATTGAAGTCTGCTAACTCTAGTACCAATCACCATGGGTGCCATTGTTGGCGCCTTAGTCATTGCAAACTATCTTATCTATCTCCAAAATGCTAGGTTTCAATTTCCATTTGAAATACTCTTTTCATTGTTTACATTTCTCTTTTTCTTTTTGTTATTGGTGAGATCATAGCAATATTAAAATTTGGGTGATGTTCAAATACATGGATTTTGTTATGTACAAATCATGATTGATGCATTAATAAGATTTTTGTTGCATTGTTGATGGCTGTTCTTCAATTGATTTTTCGTTTATGCTTGAAACCTTAAATTGATTTGTTGGTGGTTGTTTGTCTCTTGAGGTAGGCATTCTTGGAGAAGCAGTTGTTGTAGCTTCAGATTTGTGTAGTTTTATGTTTGAACCTTAGTTAGGACACCATGGAAATTGGAGAAATAAGTGATGGAAATCCTAATTGATGTAGTTTATGACTAGAAAACAATCATATTTGAGCCTGAATGTATTTTTTAGGTTCCTTTTGAGTTGCTTTCATAACTCATTTCTGAGACATAAGTACCCTAATTGTTATTGAATGTGTTGTCTTACTCTGCTATTTTGGATAGTTAGCAATTCCCTCTTTTTGGACTTGGTGGCTTCTGAAGTGTGTTTGGAGGACATTGTGCGATGGCCCATAGGCATAAACTTGGATGACAATAAGATCATTAGCTATTTTTGCCTTCTTTTTTTCTTATGATTTTGAATTGATGCAAACATAAATGTAATTACAACATGTCTTTATGATGTGTCAGCACAACAAAACATTTACAAAATACTACATATACGAGTTATCTTTATTGTTGTTATTATTTATCTTCTTTTGGGTTGTTTCTCAGTTGAAATTAGTAGTTCAGATTTTTTGGCTCATGAAGTAGTTAATGGACTACTACTAGCTTGTCCTTCTGGCTTACTGTTTTCAAATTCAGAAAACTTGGAGTTGGAGTAGTCCATTATTTGTTTCAAAGAATTAAACTCTAGTAGATTACATTGATTCATCACTCAGTTCTAGAAAAAATAATTAGCTTACATCAAATTTTGGTTCACAGGGTGAAGGCCTCATGTGACTCTAGCAAAAAATGTTTGGTTTCACAGATTGAAAAGGATAACATTTTTGTTGCTTCACTCTAGATTGCATGCCAAACAGTAATATATGCTACAAGCTATAGGTTATCCTATTAAATTGAAACCAGTGTTTGACAAGGCTTGACGTGCACTACAGCAATAAACTAAATTGTCTAATTTAAGGTGCAACAACATTTAGTCTAATTTAAAATAAATTATCTTTACAACACATTGATGCATCAATTGCCTATCCTAATAGTTATATGCTCTTGTTGTGACAGATTCTTGAGTGGGTGGAAGTTTGTTCTGAGACTTGACTTGAAGTTGGGAGCTGGTTTTGTTCATGACCTGCTATGCCCCTTCCTCCCCTACCCCTGCCTCTTCTTTTCCTTTGTCCTTTTCCTCTACCCCTTCCAATGCCTCCTGCTCTTCTTATGCTTTGTCCTTCAGCTGAAACTTGAGCTGGAGCTTGATCTGCAACTTGAGCTACTCTTCCTCCCCTTTTCCTCTTTCTCTACCCCTTCCTTTTTTTTCATGGGGTGCCTTTCAACAAATTATAGATATGGAAAACAAGTATTAACAAGTCACAATTATAAATTATAGATATGGAAAACAATTATGCAAAACACTGACCTTATATTTATCTTTGTATCTCAAATAAACCGGTAATGATACCCCCACATTAGGACAATGATGTTTGTTATGTCCTATTTGACTACAATGGCTACACCGTTGTTCTTGACCTCTTCTTGAGACCTTTGAGACCTTATGACTATTTTGTGTCTTTCCTTCTTCCCTTCTTCTCTTCCTACATGGCCTTCCTCTCCATTTCCTCAATTCTGGAGGCTTAATAGGTTCCTTTCCATGTCGTGGCCACTCATTGGGACTATTTAGCATCTCCATAGTATGATTGTAAGCCTTAAGGTATGTGTCCTTATTGTACCAATGGCTTGCATAACCCTCAGGTACGTCCCTAATTTTCTAAATAGTAGCTATAGCATGCTCACATGGAATTCCACCCAACTGCCATGCTCTACAACTACAACTTCTAGCATCCATCCTCACTGTGTATTTATCATCTAGAGGGTTATTGCCTATTTTAACCTCATATCCATCCCTCCCATTCCATACACAATTCCATTTGGCTGCTGCTTCTTTTTTCTCATCTACAATTTCCTGAATACGAGGGCATAACAAGATGTCCATATTCTTAATTGTTTCCCTCTTCTTGGTATTCCTCTTCATGCATGCCTCCCTTATATCTTCTAACCTTCTAACATGCCTAAAATTGGTTTGTGTCTAGCGTCAATGATACTTCCATTAAAAATCTCAGTTATATTATTTATGACATAATCACATTTACTTTCAAGCTTAAACCAAGCTTTAGACCATGTTTGATCCCTGCCTTCCAAATCCACAACAGCTTCTTCATCGACTTCTTTCAATTCCCGAAGCTTATCTAAGAACATATTAAGGGTGGTGGCATTTGCAATCATCCAAAAGTGTTTTCTATACACTATGTCATTGAACTTCTTCCTAAAATTGGCATAGATGTGTCTTGCACAACATCTATGTTCAACTTGAGGAAAATACGTTTAATGGCTTCCACCAACCCCTCACAAAAATACAAGTCAAAATCAGGCACAAAGAAAGCAAAATACTGTATAATATATTATTGCAAAGTGAAGAAAAAATACCACCAAAGATAAAATAATACTAATATACCTTTTGCTGGTCACTGATTATTGTTAAGCCTTGACCTTGTTGTAGACCTAAGTCAACAGCCACATGGGTTAGAAACCACACCCAATTTTCAGTGTTCTCCTTCTCAACCACCGACCATGCAACTAGAAACATCTAGTTGTTCCCATCTGCGCCCACAACTACAAGTATTTGACCTTCAATACATCCATTCAAAAGAAACAAACATAATTAAATACAATGTTAATGATTTTTATTAGTTGAATGTGACAAATAAAATAGTCATGTAATCATGGAAATTACCTTTAAGAAGCAACCGTCAACCCCAAGAACGGGTCAACATCCATCCTTCCACCCTTTCTTCAATGCATCAAAACATATATAAAGTTTGTCAAACACATTACTCCCTTCCTTCACCTTAAGAAAACAAGTGTTCTTTTCGTTTTCCTTTTTGATCTTAGCAACATAGTCCCAAAGTCTCTCATATTGCAGCTGAAAGTCACCTTCAATTTATTTGTGGCAAATACGTAAGGCCCTAAAACACATGCGCATTATTGCTTTAAGCCTAAGCTCATCCCAAACGGTATTCTTCAACTCTCTTACCTTCCAACTTGGGGCTAGCTTTACTCTCTCCATATAATGCCTTGCTAGCCACTTTGCAAACAATATGTTGTTCTTATGAGTTGCCTTCTTGTATGTATGATTAGGCCCCACCTTTATGACTTGAAAGTTATTCTTTCTTTGCATTCATGATGCGAAAACGTGCCAACCACATTGATTATTCTCAACGTCATATCCAAAGCACTTCACTTGAATGTACTTTTTATCATTCTTTATAAACTTCAAATCATAGCCATTCATCATGCTATAATCATCAATGGCCATTTTGAATTCAACATTATCCATAAATTGGCATCCAATTTCTATTCTTACATCATGAGGTTTTGTGTTAGGCCTAAATGTAGAATACCTTGGTTTCTTCTCCATTCCCTCCCCATTGGATCTTGGACTAGAGGAAGGACTAGGTGGATCCCCTTCATCCCAATACTCTTCTTCATCCTCATTTTTTATTTGTTATCCTTTTGCAACTAAGGCCCACTCTTCCCTAACTTCCCTCATGTTCTGAGTAAATTTCTTCACTTTCTCCCTTAGTCCTACAATGTCCTTATCAGCAGTTTGATACCCATCATCAGTGAGAACATCATCCTCATCTTCGGCATCCCAGTATTCATCATCACTATCCTCATCTATTAACCTAATAGCAGCCCCACTCACACCTAAATCTATAATTCTGCTATCAGTAGTAGTGGTAGTTTCTAAGTTTTCAGCCCCATGTTCATTATTAAAATCAATACCACAATCATCAAAAAAATTCTCTATCCAAGCCACATCATTTACAATGCCATCACCCACACCCTTATCAGCCTCAATGACTGCAGTCTCACCGTCATGCTCCCCACTGTAATAAGCCAAACATAAAATCCAAAATTTAAGAGATAATAAATATAACGTACAACAAACAACTTCCAACAAAAATTAAGACGAGGTGATAAACAGAAGGTAGCAGCATTGAGGGCCCTCATGTATTCAATGAAAAAAATAACAGAAAGTGATAGAAACATGTGGTCTCAATATTTACTCAAAATAGAATAATCAAAAATTACAAAGTTGTACCCTCTAAATTAATCAAACACTAAAAGAATAAACGTTATACCCTCTCTTTATTCGAGCCAATTTCCTCTCACATTACTAGCCCTAAATACAGATAAAACCTTAAAAGGAAGAAAGTACAGAGTATGAAATACTGGAAAACACTTAAAAAAACTTACCTATCATCTTCCTCATGGCCGACTATGTTTGGGTTGGAAGGAACTACACTTCGCGTCTTCCTCTTCCCCATGGCTGTGCAATTTCAAAGACGAATTGAACTTCGCGTCTTCCTTTTCCCCATAGCTATAGAGAATGAAACGAAAATGAAAAAGGAAGAAAGAGCAGAGTATGAAATGATAAAAAATATGAGCTAGTACGGAAGAAGAAGTAAGAACATGGAGACTACCTACTCAACGGTCCACGACGAAGTACAACCTCTAGTTCTCGCTCCTTTTGTCACAGATAACAATAGCGTCTTTAACTTTTTTTCTCGTTTGGTTTTATGAGATTAAACAGTTCGAAGTTTGTTTCATTCAGTTCAAAAATAATAATACTATTGTACCGAGTATATTATATAGTATAAAATACAAAAATAATAATATTTTAATATTTTTCGGCAGCTCCGGCAAGTATTTAGCTGGTAGTTCTTTATTCGGATAAAAGACTCAACATATGTTCCTGAATTGAAAAATGAAAAACATTTGTTCTTTTATTGAAACGACCCCAAAATGTTTATTCCTCAATATACATTTTACTCTTTTCAGATTGTCTCAACATTTCCGTCACCAAATGTACAGGAGACCGAAAGCGTGAGCTCCGACACGTCTCAGTACTTCAATTATGATAAGTAGGGAGAGTAACTATGGGGTCCGATCATTTTTTTTCCGTTCATGTTGAAACTTAGAATCGAAGATTTTTATTAGATATATTTTTTTAAATGAATTTGAAGTTGTGAGACTTTATTATAAATAACTCTTAATATAATTATTTATATATTCTATATATATATATATATATTATAATATTTAAATAAAAGCATGATGTAAAAATAGTAAGATCAAAGATAAGGCCGGATATTGCATAAAATATTAGATTTTATGGTCGATGAATAAATTAAAAATGATAAATGTATAGAGAAACAGTTTAGTATGATAAGTTTATTTGTAAGGAAATTTGGTTGGGATTCTTCATTTAAAAAAGATTAATAAAGTAGGATATATTTAATAATTATTTATTTTGATAAAAGTTAAAGTCTATTTTTTTAAATTTTATTCTTATTTTTAATTATAGGTATATTAAATATTTTATTATTTTTAATTAAAAAATATATTTTAAAAAAAATTATATAAATTATAAAATAACTTATTCTCAATATAAATGGAGTAATTCACAAATCGATTTGTATAAAAATAGGGTCCTCGTAACTGCCATCAAAAAGGTTTTATTAGTTTTCTTTTTGTCCCTATGTTCGCTGGCTGTCCTTTCAACTTTGGGTCGTTTGACTGATGCATTATGCATCACAGACTCACAGTGCTCCTTCCATAGCAAGTTAGGGACGGCACCGTGACAAAAAAAAGCTGGGAGCTCAGCTGCTTCGAGAAAGGAAAGAGAAGAGTAATAGTAGATACTAGATAGCAACGGCTTTTGATTTTTATCTTTTTTTTTTTCAATAATAATTATATTTCTAATGACATTTTAATTAGGATAATATATTAATTTGAATTTTTCTTAGCTATTATTTTAAAAACTAAAACTATGATTATTTAAAATGGAACGGAGTATTATTTATTTTTATAAATTACAAATACTCCATCTGTTTTTTTTTAAAAGAAGTTATTATAGATTTAGAAAGTAATAATATTTCTAAATGCATATTGATAAAAAAATGTAAAAAGAGTATTAAAAAAGTATTTTTTTAATATGAATATAATAATTTTATTTTATTGTATAATATATTATATTTTAGAAAAAATGAATATTTAAAATTTAATTTTGAAATGCACAATAATTTTTTAGAACATATGGTGTATTTTTTTTAATTGCTTCAAAATATTAGTACTAAATTTTAAATTATAAATATTATATACTTTTTAAACTCCATTTGTTTAAATGGCCTTTTAACTAAATGTAATAAATAAAAAAATAGAAGAAGAAAATGTTATAGTGCTTAACTTGTATTTATGTAAAATAAAAATCCTTCCTCCTATATTTTATATTGGATTTTAAAATGGGAAAAAATACATAACAGTTCTTCACCATTTACCATGCAAAAGTAGAATGATGCTAATAAACCAAATATTTTTTAATATTTTTACCCTACATCACCTTTATTTCTTGTAATTTTGATTGACATAAATTATAAGAATCATCATGTTTCAAGTCTCTTATTTGAATTATTGCTCTCTTGGTAATTGTTTTAAAGAAAATTACACATAAACGTACAAATCCAAGGAAGTGGTGCATGGAATTGGAAAAAAAATCAAATATAAAAGGCATTGAAGGAAGATAATCAAACCCACATGATTTTAGAGAAGCCAAGAAAATTAAGGAGCTGAAAAGAGAAGGAAAGGAATCAAGAGAAGCAAGGAAAGGGTGTTGCATGACTGCAACACAATAAGCTGCATAGTCATGTAACCTTTATACCACAATGTGCGAACATGTGTTGCACAACTACAACACAACTTGCTACACACCCGTGCACCCATCGATCGAGAAGTGGCATACAAATGTTTTGCCCAACCTCAACAAACCCCTACACAACCATGCAGAAATTGAGAACTTCGAGAGTGGAAATGTTCCACAGCTAGCCTATGCAGCCGTGCATGGCCATGTAGCATGTAGTTATCACTATGCATATCCCTCCTTCCCACATCTTTTTCCACTCAAATTTTTAATTGCTGGGTAACCAATGGGAGACACAAGAATTCCTACAACAACAAGGACTAGTAGAAAGCATAATTATTATTATCTTTTCCTCCATTATTCCCAAGTAAAGAACTCCATGTAATTTATTTTTAGTTCATGCAATTTTATTTTCCAAATTAAGAGTAGTTAGTCATGTATCCCAATTCTGCAGCTAACTTATTTGATCTTCAATTCATGGTTTGATATATCCCCTGTCTCTTTTGTTATTTATTGTATTTTCAATATGTATATTGTTTATTTTTATTCTCTACATTTCTTTCCAACCATGAGTAAGTAATTCCTTTTTTAAAGGATTGAATTAGGCTTGATTTGGTATGAATATGATGAGCTAAAGTAGATGTTATATGTATGGTTCATATGTGTTGTTTTGTATGTTAGGTATAATACCCCATATTTTTGTAAATGGTTGAATGAGAATTATACCAAATGTTGGGCCTTTGATTTTAATTTATGGTTATGATTTATTTTAGGGAAAACTCTGATTTGAAATCATATTGAAAAATAGAGCTTATTGAGTTTGCGGGTAAATCGATCGACTAGTTCCATGAAGTGATCGATTGGTTTGTTGTTTCAACAACTTTGGTTTCTCTACTAAATCGATCAAGTAGTTGGAGGAAACCAATCGACTAGTTGCAGGATAGTTGACTAATAGACCCAAATCCATTGACTCGTTTGTTGAGCTGATTTTATTTTTTGAGCTTGATCCTTTCGAAGAATTTCTTACACTAAAATGGAACCTTACCAACCCTTGCTAATTTTTCCCTAAGAAATTCCTAGCCATTTTCATGGTGCATTTAGCTTGAAATATTTTATTGAATAGATCTGGAGGTCGATTGGGACAAGTGAGGGGGAGAGCTTACCTCTATATTATCTTCTTCCTCCTCTATACTCTACATGATTCTGAGATCAATGCTTCAATATTAGGCATGGTTATGAGCGATTGGAAGATTTCTTCTTCTCTAACCTTCCATTACTCCATTTGTGTATGCTAATTCTGGTTTAATTGACTTGTATTCTCTAGAGACACCATATGAGCTTTGGAGAATAGGTAAGAAAATCTTGGAAAAAATCCGTCTATTTTGCTTGAATTCAAACAATCAATTGTAGGGTTTTGAATTGAGTCCTAAACCCTTAGTATTTTTCTTTGATTTCTTGGCTATAAATAGATCCAGTCATCCCTTATATGCACTTTTCTTTCACCCACCAAAATCTCTAAATCTTTTATTCATTCTCATTTTTCTATAATTCGAGCCTTGCTAACTAACTTTCTTACACTCTTTTGATTCTATCTCTAGCTCTCTCTTGTTTCAATGGTTAAGTAAAGAAGATTTAGATTTTAGGAAAAAGGTTGAGTGGTTCAGTTAAGCATTTCCTTATTTTGGCCTCAAATGGCATGTTCTTATCCCTTTATGTTTTTAAGTTCAAAATTTTAATAAAGTTATGTTGTAATGTATGAGTTTAAGATTTTGGTTTTAAGGTTTTCAAAGCTAAGATTTTCCACAGTTGAAATTTCTAGTTTTAAGGGGATTTTTTTTAGCATCAAGGAAGTGATTCTTACTTCTAAAATATTTAATAAGTATTCCTACATGTTATGTGTTACCTTTAGTTGATTTTTTTCAAGTTGGCATGAATAAATATAGTTTGTATAAGTGATTTGGATGATTAGATGACATGATTTGAGTGAAAATCATTAAATTTGGTAAAAATATGATATGATGACTCCATATTGAAAAACTCATGTTAATTTGGTTGAAAGTATATTAGACTATGTTGATATACATTTTTAATGTGATTAAGGATGAATTATAGGTAAAAATCTACATGAATTTTTATGATTTAGTGTTGTGTTAGGATAAAATGATCTACTGGTTAGGTCAAACCAATCGATTGGTTCCTAGAACAGTTGACTAGTTGACCCAACCCATTGATTGGTAAACCCACAGAGACCTTGGTCTTGCTTTTTTACTTAAACTAGGGTTGTTCATATTATTCGATATCTGATAATTCCATCAAATATCTGAATTGATCCGATCCAAAATATCAAATAAATGATTTGATAATTTTTTTTAAAAAAATCAAGTATCCAATCGGATAGATAAAATATCAAATAAATTGGATATCCGGTCCAACAAATACAAATAATATCCGATCTGATAAATTATATACATATATACTCTAAATACTATTTATTTTTCATAAAATTATATTCTATATAATCATACATGTGTGTATAATTTGAAATGAGTGTTTATTATAAGTAAATTTTATACTTTTTAAATATTATTTTGATTAAATATTTAATTATAACCAAAAATTTAAAATTATTAATTAATATAATATAATTTAATTATCAAATCAAATAATTAGATCATATTTATTCAAATTGGATCAAAATTTTATTTTCCAATTTAATAATTATTTATCCAATGTTTCTCAATGATGGCCTATTTAATATCTCGGATATCCGATGGATTATTTGTTATCCAATTTGAAATTTCGAATATCCAAAATGTCTGATATCTAAAGCTTTTTTTTGATATTTGATCTTTCAAATATCTAAATTTTTTTATCGGATATCCAATCCATGAACACCCATAGCTTAATCTCATTAAATGGTTTGGGAGAATTGATTGACTGGTCTATGAATAATCGACTAGTTTGTCCAAATTCATCGACTGGTTGACCCAAATTGATCGGTTGGTCCTTTCGGTTTGGTTATGCTTTAAGGCTATGTATGAAACTATACCATGATTATTAATGGGATAAAATAAAGATTTTATCATGGACTATTTGCCTAATGAAAGGATTAAAATTGATCATATTTGATCGTATACTCTATGAGTAATGTAAATGCTAAATGCGTATTTCACTTATGATAAGTAATGATATTGAAAAAAGAGTAATGAAAATTGGCATGAGCTTGAATTAAATAATATGGTGGATATGAATACTATTGGCCAAGGACAAATGAAAACCCACATGGTTGGGAAAATGGTAAGAAAAGGATTCATATAGATTAACATGGAAAATTGCCTTGCTTAATTTGTATGGGCCTTGTATGATTACCCATCCTTATGAATAAAATACTAATCACGTAAAGCAAAATTCATTCGGCTTGAGTATGGGTCTGGATAACCTAATCCTTGATTAGTTACTAGGGGTTAGTTTGTCTTTGGGTGTTTTTGGTGCCTTCAGGCTTTTCCTTCTGAAGGGATCTTGAGAAGCCTAGGTTCCTTATCTACTCTAGATATTGATGATGTACTAGGGGGTATTGATACTAAAGAGTCTAGTTACCTAGGTGGCCGGCTTCAGCCTAGACTTATGTCCATATTAGTTAGCTTTGAGCTAGACTTATTTCCATTTTGGTGATTGGCTTTGGCTCTGACTTATGTCCACTTGTTGATTGTCTCTGCCCTATAATTTATGTCTTTATTTGGATAGTCTTCCATGGTATGTAAGTCCTGATTTAGATAGGCTTCCATGGTATGCGAGACCATGAGGCTGTACGCAATCCATCACTCAATGATAATAAAATATAGATAATAAGTAATTGGTTGGTGAATTATGAATGATGACCAAGCGATGGTTAATAATTGGTCAAGAATGGAAGTAATGGTATGATTGATCAAAAAAGGATAAAAGCTGGTTCATACACTTGGCTAATGGTTGATATGACTAATTGGTTATGGAATGGAATATTGATTAAATGATTGACCTACATTATATGTGGATAAGTAAATGGTATAACCTAAAGAATTAAGTAATTGAAAATAAACCCTAGAGGTTATTTGGATTATCTTTTCTCTTATTTGTGTATGTGCTTATGTGATGACGATGTGAAACTAAGCATGATATATCCTATTTTTTTTTTTGAGATTGCATGATAACATGTCTTTATGTATTCTTTTCTTTATATACATATATACATGGCCTTATCATGATGTATGTTGTATTTTATATCCATGTATGATAAATTGGCATACTTGTGTTTACATTGAGGGAGCAATTTGGCTTACTCAGTACATATCGTACTAATGTGCTCGTTTGCTTTGTCACCTGCTCACTCTCACCAGTATAGGGCCATGTGTAGGTCTTTAGGGATGGCCAGTAAAGAGCCTACCTTGTTTGGGTTTGGGCTTAAGAGTAAGGCATCTAAAGGTTTTTTGTGGAGTCCATGGAGGACCAAGATTTTAAGTTAGGTGTCATATCCTAACTTTATTTATTAGAGCCCGTATTTCTACCTACATCTATTTTGTAATGATTTGGTCGGAGCCTTGTAGGGTCCTTTGATGTAAGCACTCTTGAAGTTATTTAATTAATTTTTTATTTCATTTAATCTATTGATTTAAGTGTTTTAGTTTGTTTAGTCTTGTATCTAATGAGTTAGGAGACACATGTCTATCCTGTATTCGGTATGGTGGTAACACCCCATTTTTTCTAGGTATGTTTTTAGCTTCCACAAATGTTTTAACGAAATTTTTTTGTGGTGAAAAATGGGGGTGTTACAATAGGAATCATTATTATGAGTCGGGTTTGATAGAATTTGACTTACGTAGATGTTAACTATAACAAAAAAGTTGAAATCAATGTCGGAAATTAATATATGAATAGGAATTCAAATGATCACAAAGTAGACATTTGATTTTTTGGGACTATTGAATTGGTGGTATTTAATGGATTTAATCTAATTTGTTAGTCATATATTAATAATTGATAATAACATATTTTTGGTTTTTATTTTAAAAGGTATAACATATAATTTCCCATCATGCGATGAATAGTTTTTTAATAGTGATTTTTCTGGTATGCAACCTTATTTTAAAAAGGTTGATCCTAAAATATCTAATACTATTATCCTAAAATATCTAGTATCATTATTCATTTTACTTTTTAAGGTTTTATGGTTTTTGAGAAGTTTTGGCATTTTGCCTCAGTTTTGGAATATCTAAACTTGTAATTAGTTTTTTGTTCTTTTTTCTTTTATAATACCATATCCTTAAAATCCTTCAAATTATATTTAAAATTATGTTGATATAGAATAAATGAGTTTTGACTTTGAAAAGAACTTGAAGTTTGAATAACATTAGGATTATTTTTACATTATTTGTATTATTTTATAATTTTATTTAGCTAAAATTCTTTAAAAGCACTTTTCAGGCATTACTCACCTTCTCTCTCATCTCCTTCACTTTCCCCTCTCTTCTTGCAACATGGCTGTGTGTTTGAATTTTTCACATCTCTTCCCTAACATACCAATCCACTATTATGCCTCTCCCTAACCACACTCCACCTCCATTTCCTCATCATTTATTTACCTTACACCTTGGTTTCCTTAGACTTCTCTCTCTTCCAGTTGTCTATGTTGACTAACAATCTCCCTTGTACACTCCATTCCTAATTCAATTCACTCTCTATTATTTATGCTTGCTCATTCTCTCTATTTTTTCTTTATGAAATTTCCCAAGTATTGGACATTATCTACTTTTGCTTCATTTCCTTCTCTACTAGGAAAAGGCTCACCTCTTATTTCTCATCCTTTAGTTTAACTCTCATCTCTTCTCTCTTCTCTTAATCTTATCTTTAAATTTACTTTTTTTCTTTAAAAAAGGAAGGATTATGATTGTGAGAAATATTGAAGATCTTAACTTCATCCCTCTTGAACTTTTATTTTAAAAAATGTTAGGTTATGATATTTTTATTATTCTTCTTCTAATTTTATTTATTAGGTTTTGGAAAAAAGAGTTTTAATTGTTTTATTCTTGATTCTCTTAGGAATCAAGGCCTTGGTAGATAATTGTCAAGTTATAAGTATTTTATCTTAGAGGATTTGCTTTAAGGTAAGGCACTCTTACCTCTAATATAAACAAGATCTTTTTTTGTCTATTATAGTTTCCCTATTCTTGGTGTATTTTTTATGTTTTATATGAGTGAATTGGGTTCTTGGATTTGAGCATGTTATAAAGTTTTCATCTTTTAAGTTTTAAAATGTTTTAAGATATTTGCTATTATGCATGGTTTTGGTAGTTCTAAGAATGATCTTGTTAAGTGCTAATTATACCTTGTGTTCATGTGATTCTATGTGTTTAATATGGATATTTTTTTTATGACATAGAATAATGCTAAGATTAATATGGTAAACTTGAGTGAAATTTTGTTAAGTGGATCGTAGGTCTGGGTGTTGTTTTGCTAAGACTAGTTAATTCGTTTGTTAGACCGATTTACTAGTTGTGTGAACAATTACTTAGTTTAGAAATTTTACTTGGCTAGTTGTGAGAATAGTAGATTTGATTAACAAATTGAGTGGTTCCCATGAACAGTCAATCAGTTTGCCAAACCTATCGACTGGTGCCATTGTGACCACATTGGTCTGGTCTTTATTTAGACTTGTTGACATGTTTGGTCAAATCCATTAATTGGTTTCTTATGGACAATCAATCGGTAGAACCAACTAGTCGACTGGTTCACTAGTTTTATTTTCTTCTTAGATTTGGTACAACTAGATTAGTAGATTGTCTTAGAACCAATTGACTGGTCAACCTCTATTTTTCCTTGTTTACTTGATACTTTATGATCTTTTTTTGAGCCTTCTATATTAATGTTCCTATGTAATGACAAAATTTTAATTATGATTTCAACCATACTTAACCTAAATCTAATATGGATAAAAATGATGATATTATGAGCCTTAGTTTGGTGTTACCTCTAAACACCTAATTAGTGGCTTATATGCCTTGTGATCTATTTAGTGTTATCACTTGGAAACATCTAACGAGTTATTAATGGAATTAAACTATGATTTTGTAATTAATAATGATGGATTAAGATTTCATTCGAATATTTTTCTTTGACTTTTGGGGTAGCTAGTTGGGAGTTAGTGGGAGGGCTGCTCTATGTTTTTATCTTTTCACTCAGTATCTATTTCCTTCTCTGCCATGTTACGGTTGGTAGGACGATATGCACATTTCTTTAAGGTATATGATTATACTATGGAAGGCCAACATGGTATTGTCATCTAGTACGGGTGGGTGAGGTATCCTAGTATAAGCCCTGACACTTTTTATTATCTATTGGTTATGTGGGTATGGTATCCAAAATTTTTTAGATGTAGCCGCATAAGCATTTAAGATGTTGTTGTTGAGGTATTCTAGTATAATCCCCCTTGATGTACTTAGACTCCTTGTGGTGGGTGTGGTATCCCATTGTATTTTAGCCCTTGTGGTAGGTTCATTGAAGTGTGGTATCCCCAAAGAAAGCCTCTTCTATGTATCTTAACCCCGTGTGGTGGGTGTAGTATCACATTACGTGTGTATGTTGGTATGACTTTTGTTTATGGTGGAAAAATTAGTGTACTCAAATGAATTATCTTAATAACTAGAAAATATATGGAAACGAAAGAAATATTTATAATATGGTTTCTACTATGTGATTCTAATGCATGATTTATATGATTATTCTTCCATGATTACTATATAAGTATGCCTTGTTATATTGCAATAATATGCTTGAGTACTATATTTTGTTATTATACTTATCACCATGCTACTATGTGACTTTATTGTGCAATATGAACCCTTAATATGTTTTAGGTAGTTAGTTTTACTAGTACTTCATTATATTAATACTAAATTTGTGTGGTCATTGTGATGATTCGACTTCTGGTTTGGTGATGAAAGGTTAATTTGCAGGGTTATGATTCTAAGCTAGAGTACATTGAGGATGGCATCATGGGTCAGTAGCTAGCCATTACTTAGGGTTAAGAGTTAAATTTCTGATTATTTAAGAGTTAGGCTAACTAGCTAGATGTATTTTACATACTATGTTGGGATACTTTTTGTTCTTTTTGATTATTTTAGCTCTTAGCCTTGATCCTTGTATTTGTTTTTTGTAAACAATCTCTTCCATCTATATTACTATCCTCAACATTGTTATCATATAATTGTTGTATCATTAGTAGAGCACATATTCTTTGATTGCTATTCCATTTTGCGTTGCATCAAACATAGTTTAGATAATGATTTCACTTCTCTTATGGTTGATGTGGTGGTAAAATTTTCCACTTTTGCTTATATAAATGATTCTTCATTGTCATTAAAATAAAATTTTGTGTTTCAAAATTCAGAGGTGTCATAGTTTTAGGTCTTAGAAATGTATTTTGAGTCATTAATTGCCTAAATAGATAAATAATGATTCAAGTTATACTTTAGGGCCTTTATGACATAAGTTTGAATCTTAGTTGGATTTCTATAACTCTTACTCTATAATAGATGATTTGTTTGTTTACCAAAAAAAGTATTTTCTTGTGGTCTTTAACCTTTGATATCTAAGTTTTTCTAAAAGCTTTTTAGGTATCTCTAATCCATGATAATCTTCTAGATCATTGGTTTTTATTGTGATGTTTGATCTTAGATTGTTTTTAAAGGGTTTTGTGTTAACCTTAAACATTTATATGTTATGTGATTGGTGTGCTCTCTGAAATTCTCTTTCTGGAATAAAATTTGTGTTGGTGTAATAAAAACATGGTCATTTGGACCTTTTTTTTTCCTATTATTTAAAATAGTAGGGGTGGCTAATAGTAAAATAACTTGGTGCCTTTTTGACTCTATATGATCCTTAGATGAGACTAACTTGGCCATAATCCAATGGTAGTGGATGTAATATTTTACCTATGATGGCATTAACGGTTTTGGGTTAGGTGGACTGATATGAGGGGATTTGATTTTATTAAAGGACCATACGAGTATCGTTATATTTATGATTTTTACTACATGAGGGAATCATAGGGTGTGTTTCTTAGTACTTTTCCACCCTTTGAGATCTCACATGAGTCAGTTGAGTTTAACCTAAAAACATCACTTATACCTTATAAATTGATAGCACTTTCTAGTCTTATGATACCTCATAGGATTAATGATTTTACTTTGTTGATTTAAAGGCATGTACTAGAACATTGGAAACTTAGGGTATCAAACCATAACTATACCCTACCAAGACTATAGGACCCACTTCCAGGTCGCTATCAAGGATCTGTGCACCAACGAAAGAAGAATAAAGAAGCTTTTTGAAATTTGCAACATTCACCAAGTGACCACTGCAGGGTACTCTCACCTGGCATAGGGTATAACCACCCGATGCCTGGGTACAACTACCCATCATAGCACCAGAGGAAATTTCTCCTACCTGCATGTTTTGCACATTACAAATACCCCTTGAAGATATCAAGCAAGGGGGTCAACGGATAATTAATAATCAATTAAGAGAGAGAAAAACGCTAATGGAAGAGTAGTAGAGAGAGGAGGAAGAAGAAGAGTCCCAGTAGAGCTCAACCAAGGGAGGAAAAAGAAGAAAGTGTGATTAGGATAGATAGGGGTTAGATTACTGTAATATACCCAGTCCCTTCCCTTCTTTTTTTTTCTTTATTTTCTGTTTGGCTAGAAGAAATTTAGCGTTAGCTAAATTTCATAGTGAAAGGAAATATTGGGAACCTTTGTTACTTTAATTGTTGACATTATAGTTATGTTAGGTTAAATGATATTTCATTTTTTTGAGATAAATTTGTTAGAGTGTGAATGTTGGCCACATTAGGCACTCATTAGAATTCTATATCAATAGTGATAGTGTATAGAACTTACGTAAAAAATGATGATCGCACTAAAAGGTGAAGAAACCTTATCATTAATCCTTTAAAACTCACTACATGACATTACCTAGGCTCATGCACTGTGATGGAGATGGCCTAAGAGTATGTTTCACCACTGAGTGGGTCCAATGAGTCTAAAAGGATTAATGTCCATTGAGCTTAACATGTTATGAATTGTTATAGGGTACACGAACTTGGTATTAACAATTCCCCACTGAGGACTCTATCTTTTGATTTTCTTCCTAGCTATCTTGTGTTGATATTTGTAACTTCATAAGCACTTATTAACTTCTTTATATTTTCATCATCACCCTACCAAAATTTAGTTATATAGTTAGGTTCACAAAACACAACTTTAATAAAGCATATTTCATACATCTTATGGGATCGACATCCTCTCATCACTTTATTATTTAAATCAACCGTGTATACTTGTATGATTGTGTTGTACTCCATTATAAGTATTACTCTACCAAACATCATTAAACTAAGCACACACCAAGTTTTTGGTATCATTGCCAGAGAATCATTGAATTTTGAAAAATGCTACATATTGAAGAATAATGTATTTTGAACTTTTTAATACATAGCTAACAAAAGAGTTTTTATAAATTTTAGTTTCTTTTATTTTTAAAGGACTAATCCTTCATATGACCAGAACTAGTTAGAGCCCCATAATACCAATTTATTCAAAAATTGAGCACACCCTAAGGGGAAATTGGTCATCCCTACATCATCAACATCATCAAGGAGAAGGAGTAACCTCTGAAAGTTTTGGCAATATGAGTCATTTAGGCCTATGATAGCTTGACAATAGAAATAATAGATTGCTTATGCCACAAAAAAATTAGGGGAAATAATTGCCCATGATCTTACCCCCTCACAAAACCATAAACCCTTTGGGAATGCAAGCTCCACTTATAGGCGATGATTGTAATCAAGCCATCTAATATTATGCTGTGCCAGTCCAAAATCACCTTAACCTTACCATTGCCCATCCAAAGATCTAAGCTCCTCATTTTGAGCTAAAACCTATCATGTTCTACATGCTATAGGCCATAGGCCAATTTATTTGCCAACCCACCAAAGACCCTCACCTTCATCTTAAAGCATTTATGGAAGTTTGTGACACCTTCAAAATTTAGGGAGTTCTAGAAACCTCCCTACGTCTTAAGTTGTTTCCTTTTTCCTTGAGAGATCATGATAGGAAATGGCTGAATTCCCTAACAACTAGTTCAATCACCTCCTAGGATGTCCTAGTTCAAAAATTTCTCATATGATATTTCCCTTCCAAAAAAAAATACCAAGCTTAGGCGTAGCATTGTAATATTATTGCAAGAAGAAGATGAGAGACACCATGATGCATGTGAAAGATTTAAGGAGTTATTAAGGAAATTCCAAACCAAGGAATCCATCATTTGTTAAAAATAAAAACATTCTATCATGGACTAAATTCTCAAACATGAAACTTGGTAGATGCCTTAGCCAACATCGCTCTGCTAAGTAAAACTTATGACCAAGATTATAAGATTATTAAGACCATAGCCTGCAACAACTAATAGTGGGGTAGTGCTAAGAGCATTCATAAGGTGAGAGCAACCAGAGCATTCAAATTCTACACCATTACAACCTTACAAGCTGAAATATCATCTATGAATAGCTTATTGAAAAATATTTCTCCCACTAACTTGTAGGTGTAAGGAAGATGAGAACACTCCACTACTTCAACACCCACAGTATCGTGTGTATATTGTGGAGAAGGTCATCTGTTCGAGCAATGTCAAACAAATATAGTGTTGGTGAACTACATGGGAAACAAGGCCAGGAAATCTCAGCAGTTATGTGGCAATTATTACATCCCAGCCTAGAGACAACATCCTAAATTTTCATAGTCTAACTAAAATAATGTGCAAAACCTGTTTAATCAATACACCCAAAATCACTGCTACTAGCCTCAACCCTAACACCTTTAACAATAAAAATCTAACCAACCTCATACCCAACACAATAAATACTACTCTATAATAAATCTGCTAAAGGAAAAAATGGTAAAAACTGATGTTGCAATCCAGAGCAACACAACCTCCTTGAGAACCTTAGAAACCCAAATGGGGCAAGTAGCTATGTAATACCCCAAAATTTACTACTAAATAATTTCATTTTAAGTAGAAGCGTATAATCAAATAGTTGGGTGTTACTACTGTAATTGACATAATTTTGGCTTACCCCACCATCCTTATATCAATCACAAGGAAAAACGATTAGAAAATTTAAAACATGATAGCAAGAAACGAGACAAATTTTAACAAAATTAAATAAGCATTTGGTGATCAACTCCGATTACAATATCAAAATACAACAAAAAGGATCCCATGGAACTAAGAGTCCAAAAAGGTATCAGGGTAAAACTATTATCCAAATAATGACTCTATGCCCAAACCCTAATATGAATAAATCACTGCTCCACATATATCACATCAAAGAATGCAAATTCATTCACATTTTCCTCATTAACCCACGCATAAACATCTGGGTCATCTACTTGTTGGATTGAGCAACACCCATGAAACAGATGATTAGTACACTACATACTAAGTAAGGCAACAATATAGTCAAGTAGGGTTACAAGAATTATCATAAGAAAATCATACAAGCATAAATAAAAGAATTCCAAATAAGTACTAATTACAGGTCTTTCATTAGATATGCTATATTCCAATCTTTTATATAAGTTTAGGGACCCTACTATTCTTAAACTGGTGGAACGGTCTGAAATACCTCTTGGGGAAAATACGCCCAAGCCACTATTATTATCTGGTAGAATGGAGCCAAAACCTCTCAAATTAAAATAATCTTAAGCCATTATTATTAAACTAGTGGAACGATTTGAAGTACCTCTGAAGGAGAACACACCCAAGCCACTATTATTTTTTGATGGAATGGACTTAAAACTTTGGTCCTGACTCACGTAGTCTTTCAATTTAAATGATTATTATCTTTCTATTTATGCTTTAACTCTTAATTATATTTTCATTCACATTGAGTATGGGGACCCACTATTCTTAATCCGATGGAACAGACTGAAGCACTTCTCGGGTACAATGCACCCGAGCCACTATTATTATCCAGTAGAATGGAGCCATATGAACACCTTGGCCTAACTCATGTGATCTTTCACTTTAAATGGTTAGTACATTATTTAGAGTTAATTATATAGTATCATGCTAAACTCATATAAATGTGCGGGATGTACAACTAAAAAACATAAGTACTATCCTCAAATGATCATAATACCCTCAGGGTAGTCAAGATAATCGTATTCTCCCAAGGCCTTATAAAACCCAAAACATATACATTTTCAATCATTATCCGAAGTAAATATTCTTAGTTCCCTATAGATATCTTATATCCAACATTATACCCAAATATGTACTCACATAACTTCATTACTCTCAAGAATATTATTTCATAGCATTTTCATAAATAAATTATTTAATATAACATACTCAACACAAAAGCATATACAAAAATGCAAGTATCACACAAATACCTAGCTATGACATGTATCCTTACCAACAAGCACATCAGGCTCTATACAAGTAAATCCTATACCTCCTCTGAGATCACAAGAAGATCACCTATGAAAATAAGATAAAATACGACTAGGATTGAAGATTAAAAATTGAGAGGGAAGTTAAGGTAGAGGAGGGTAAAAATGGAATTTAATGGAGTCAAATGAAAGCTTGAATTATATGGAAGTGTAGAAGAATGTATGGTAGAGCTATAGTTAAATTTTAGTGGCATTTGGATAAGTTTTCGGGGGAAAATAGGGGTGCATGGCCAAAAAAATAAGTTGCACAGCCAGGCAGTGCAAAAGTTGAACGACTATGCAACAAGAGTGCATAATAGGTCGATAGGAGAAATATGCATGTTCAGGTAGTGAAAAAGTTGCATGGCTATGCAGTACCAGGATGAGAGAAAAAAAGAAGCATGACTAAAGGGTGTAAAGATTGCACAGTTGTGCAATAGGGGATTTAAGTGTTGCACGATCATGCAGCAGTTAGTGCACAGGTCGTGCACTCTGCAACACTACAACGAATGAGGGAAAAAAGAAGGAAAAAGAGGCGGTGGTTGGTGGCAATGGCCGGAGACAGTGAGGGGTAAGGTTGGGTCGACCTTGGTGATTGGTCCACTGACCAAATGGCGGCGAGTGGTGGTGGATTGGGTAGTGCAAATGCTGAAAACAGAGAAAGAAGGGGGAAGAAGAAGGAGGAAGGGGAAGGTTAAGGAGGTGAGGCATGATAATAAAATAGAGGAATGGAGGGGTATATATACTAGTATGGTGGGGTGCCAAGGAGGAGAAAAATGGCTGGGGACATGATGGCATGTGAACGGGGAAAAACATAAGGGATGATGGTGATGATGGTAGAGCATGAGGGTGACGAAGGCAGTAGGGGAAGAAGTGGAGGGTGATGGTGATGGTTCCCGTGAGGGTGGTGCACGAAGGAGATGTGCACGAGAGATAAAAGTAGGGAGAAGGTGATGGTTGCTGATGGTCGAACAAAGTAGCAGTAGAATGTTGGTGAAATGATGGTGGTGTGTATATATGAAGAGAAGAAGAATAATAAGATAGGCACGAGGGATGGCAGGGATGGTGTCATGGTGTATGTGTGAGGGAAAGTGGATGGTGGTGGAGTAGAGGAGCTAAACTCCTTCTTGCCATAGGGAAAGATGGTGCAGGAGAAGAAGAAAAAAGAAAAGAAAAGAAAATGGAAGAAAGGAGGAAAATAAAAGGAGAAAGAAAAGGAAAAATATAGAAGGGTTAGGGGATTAAGATTATATTAGGTGATTTTTGATTAGCCAAGTAATTTTATTACTGAAAATTTTAGCTGGTTTTGATTTTGGTTTATGAATTATGTTTTTTCTGATTCAAGGTTTTGGTTTTGGTTAAAGTTTTGTGATTAAGAAATTTAGTTAAGGCTAAAATAAGGTTTCTTGATATTAGAATCAAATTAGGGAACTAATGATGTGGGATTAGGCTAATAAAATTTTTGGGGTTTTACAAGCTACATCACCGAGTTGTATAACCCATGACACTCTACCTAGTGATACACAAAACCTTAGAAGAGAGGGTAAGGAGCAACGTAAAGCTATTACCCTTAGATCAAGTATGGAAATTACACCTCCGTACAAATAGGATAGAATTAAGGATGAGCCTCACCCTAATAAATGGGAAAGTAACGTGGAACCCTCATAGAGAAGGTTAAACCGTGCACATTGCACCTTCCTAACTAAAGACTAATTCTACCATAAACCTAGAAGAAGACACCTCTTCAATACCCGAGCTAGAAATGAATAGTAAACTATTGTTGAACATCATTCCTAAACTATTATTCCATCACCACCTTTCCCTTAGTGACTTGAATAGCAGTAGTAAGATAAGAAATTTGATAAGATCTTAGAGATACTTCGTCAATTGCATATAAACATCCCATTGGTAGAAGACCTCTAATATATGCCTAATTATGAAAATTTTTTAAAGGACATATTAACATGAAAGAGAAGACTATGTGAGTTTGAGATGGTAGTAATGACCCGGGGATGGAGTTTGATTTTCTTACAAAAACTACCTAGACAATTATAGGACCATAGTAGTTTCACTATCCCTTTCCATCGGTAATAAGTATAGTGATAAGGCCCTTTATGACCTCGGTGCTAGTACCAATCTGATGCCTATGTCCATTTTTAGGAAGTTAGATATTAGGGAAGCAAGGCCTACCACTGTCTCCCAATAAGTAGCTGATCAGTCATATTTCCACCCTAAAGGAAATATGAAAGATGTGTTTGTAAGGGTATATTAGTTCATCTTCCCCATAAACTTCATAATCATTGACCATGAAGCCGACAAGGAGGTACCTATCATTTTGTCTAGGCCTTTCTTGGCCATTAGTAAGACCCTTATAGATATGCAGAAGAGAGAACTAATGATAAGGGTTAATAAGGAGCATATAACCTTCAATGTTTTCAATTCAATGAAACTACCAAAAGATGATCTTGATGAGTGTTCACTAGTTGACATTATTAATTTAACTATTTTTGACAAGTTTAAAGTAGGAAAATTTCATGAGGAATCTAGGTTGTTTGACGAAAACCATCTAAGTAGAAGTTACCCTACTCATTATTCCAGTGAGTAGGATGAAAAAGACATGGCAAAGTGTAGCTAGATAAATTACTCAACTCCTCAAGAACCTTTTGGTCTAAACAACAAAGAGATGTAGCCAATCAAACCATCAATTGAGGAGCCTCCCAAGCTGGAAATTAATCCATTAATAGCTCACTTGAAGTATGCATATTTAGGTATGGAGGATACCCTACTAATTAATATATCATCTACCTTACCTAAATTTCAGCAGGACCAGCTGGTCAATCTGCTACAAAAACACAAGAAGATAGTAGGATAGACCATGACAGATATCCATGGAATTAGTCCAACATTATGCATGCACACGAATTTTCTAGAAGACCCATCAAGTCATTAATTAAGCAATAGAGAAGGCTAAACCTAGTAATGAAGGAGGTAGTGAAGAAGGAAATCATTAAATGGCTTGACATAGGTATCATCGATCCAATATTCCACATCAATTGAGTAAGTCCTATTCAATGTGTCCCAAAAAGAGGAGCGATGACTGTCATTCAAAATTCTGAAAATAAATTGATCACAGCCTAGAAAGTCATAGGATGGCATATTTTCATGGACTATAGAAAACTCAACAAAGTTATTTGGAAAGATCATTTCCCCCTTCCTTTTATTGATCAAGTGCTTGATAAATTGATAGGAATGAATTTCTATTATTTTTTTGAATGGATAATCAGGTTATAATCAAATAGCCATTACACCAGAGGATCAACATAAAACCATATTCACATGCCCCTATGACACCTTTGCCTTTTGACGAATACCTTTTGACCTGTGTAATGAACCCGCAACTTTTTAGCGATGCATGATGGCTTTATTCAAATACATGGTAGTAGATATTGTAGAGATTTTTATGGATGATTTCTAATCTTGGAGATAGTTTTAAGGATTTATTGAAAAACTTAGAGAGAGTGTTGGTAAGGTGTGGAGAGACCAACTTAGTCCTTAACTGGAACAAATATCACTTTATGGTTTAGGAATGTGTAGTGTTAGGTCATAGGGTCTCACTTAAATGACTGGAGGTTAATAGGGCAAAGGTGGAGGTCATAAAACTTTACCTTCTCCAACCATTGTTAGGAGTGTGAGAAATTTTCTTGGACATGCTGGATTCTACCAAAGATATATCAAGGACTTCTCCAAAATTAGTAAACCCATTTTTGAGTTGTTGGAATAGAGTAGAAAATTTGAGTTTGGTGAGTTTTTTATGGCATCCTTTGAAAGAATAAAGTTATACAAACTAAAGCCCCTATTATTATAGGACCGAACTAGACTATACCATTTGAACTAATGTGTGATGTGAGTGATTGCATTATAGGAGAATTCCTAGGGCAATAGAAGAACAAGATCTTACATGACACTTACTATGCTAGTAAAACACTCAACAAGGCTCAACTAAATTACACTGGTACAAAAAAGGAATTATTGGCAGTAGTATTTGCATTTGATAAGTTTCGATCTTATCTCCTAGGAAGTAAAGTGGTTGTAATTACTAACCATGCTGCTATTCATTTTTTAGTTCCTAAAAAAGATGCAAAACTTATATTATTAAGATGGATCTTACTTTTGCAGGAATTTGATGTTGAAATTATGGATTTTCAATGGAAAGATAATAAAATTGTAGACCATCTCTCTAGAGTAGAAGGATACAATAAGAATAAAAAAAGTATGGATTAAGAAAAACTTCTCTAATGAACAACTTCTGATAGTTAGGTAGGGTCAACCACCCTAGTATGCAGATGTTACAATTACTTGGCATGCAAAATACTACCCCCTAACAAATCTTGCCAAGATTTGAAGAAATTATTTCATGACCTCAAATACTACTATCGGGATGAATCATTCCTATTTTACCAATGTGCTGATGGGCTAATGACAAGGTGTGAAGTGAAGAGGAAATTAACGAGATCTTGGTCACCTATCACCACACAGCTTATGGAGGTCATTTTAGAGGCATAAGGATTACAACGAATGTCCTACAAAGTGGCTTTTACTGGCCCACCATATTTAAGGATGTTAGGGAAGAAGTCCAAAATTATGAGTAATGTCAATGAATTGGGAACATATTCGCAAAAGAATGAAATGCTTGAAATGGAAATTTTAGAAGTGGAATTATTTGATGTTTGGGTATTGATTTCATGGGTCCAATTCTGTCCTCCTTTGATAATGAATACATTTTGGTAGTAGTGGACTACGTGTCCTAATGGATAAAGGCTGCTACAACACCAACTAACAATGCTAGGGTAGTGATCCACTTCTTGCAATAGAATGTTATCACACGATTCAGAACTCCCAAGGCAATCATTAGTGATGATGGCACAAATTATTGCAATAAGTTGTTTCAACAAATTATACAAAAATATGGGATTCATCACAGAGTAGCCACTGCTTATCACCCATAGTCAAATGATCAAGCTAAGCTTTCTAATAGGGAAATTAAAAGAATTTTAGAGAATGTAGTCAACCCTACTAGAAAAGACTGGTGAATGCTAGATAGAAAGCGTGTTCCATATGTCATGAAGACAAATGCACTGATGTTCCCTATCCTACAAGAATATTCAACTATATAAGGTGTTAGGCGACCGCTCAACATGTAGGCATGGTCCTTCGCACTCTCTCTCATATATATCTTACATATCTAACGCTACTTTTTACAATATCTGCCCCACCCTCCCATTATTTTTATTTTTACCTACCCCTCCCCTTATTTTTCTTTTTAAGTCGCATCTCATCTATCCATTCTCACCACTCCACCCATTATTCTTTGCTCCTAATGTTGAAGAAAGTTTTGCAAAGTCTTTCATTATAGGAAGAACACCTTCTTAACGATTATTTAGCCACCTCATTAAAGCAAGAAGACACAAACATTGCCACCACCTCATAAAAAAATACCCCTTCATGCATAATTGTACCCAATTCATCCTCACTGTCTACCTCTAACCCAAAGATGCCAAGATGAATGACTTGTTTTGTAGCTAAAGTAGTAGCTAAAACTCTTCAAAAACATAGAAAACCCACCTCTCAAAATAATGGCCATTACCACTAGTTGCGTTGGATGAGTTTTCCTCCACCAAGGATGATGAGGAAACTCACTCCTCTACTCCCCTAACCAAGCGCTTGAATCACTCATCCAACTCACTTACCATTTTTCAATTTGATGGTGCCTAAGAATGCTTCAACACCTCAGCTAACCACAATTTTTATTTTGAAAGAGGTTTCGCTCTACCTGACCTACCCCATTACCTTGTCAACCATATTAGCCACCATCACTAGGCCACTTTTTGTCAGCACCCCTGAATCTTCTCCTCTTGTAGTCCTTGATTTTTACTGCAACCTCGACATGAAATGAAATATAAATACATTTGTTATTTGAAGAAAGTTAGTCTCTTACTTATCCACTACTATCAACAACCTTTATGATCTACCCTCTTTTGACATTGATAAAATTCAGAGCTGAATGAAACCCCTACCAAAGAGGTCGCAATAGACATCTGACCACACTCACTAGACCTGGAATAAAATGGCAAGTCACCGCAAATGGTGCTTGCCACTATGATCACCCACAACTCTTACCTTAAGCTAAGGTTTGTCATCATCTTTTTAGGAGTCATTTGTTGCCCACCACTTATGACCTCAATTTCCTTTGAATACATGATCTTACTTTACTACATACTTATAAAACATACCATTGATGTTGAAAGAATTATTGAAGAGAAACTGGAGTTAGTGGCTACAAAACCATAGGGTCCAATCTTCTACCCTACCTTAATTGCTAGCCTTTGTGCTAGGGTAGAAGTCCCCTTAGAACCAAACAAAGAAAAGGTCACCAACCCCTACTTTATCAACTAGATAGTTATCAATTGTTTATCTGATACTCTAATACTAACCCCTAAAGATAAGACATCACCACCATATCTAGCACAACAGCAGGTAGGGTTGGAGTTATGAATGCATGTATTGAAGGAAGACATGGACATCCTATTGAGAGGTCAAGAAGAGATAATCACCATAGTAAAAAAGCTATAGATTGCACTAGAGTATGTTAGCTTGGTTGATTTAGAAATTGGGAAGGTTAAATCTAGGATGATAATATCAACTGCTCCTTTAGAAGAGGTAGGATTGGGATGTTCAAAAGAGCAGGTGGAGGAAAATTAATTGGGAAATTTTACACATGCACAACAACGTGGAAGAGTGACATCTATCCCCAATTTTGAAGATAAAGGAGCAATAGATTCCCACGTTAACGTCCCAACACAAGAAGTGGAACTAGATAATCCTAAGAAGGAAGGTTTTATTGAGTACATGATCATCACTATTACCTTTCCTACAACTCTACCATTTAAGTCTTCCCCACCAAAGTTAGTCACCCATGTCAGGTACAAAGACTAGCAAATTTTTTTTATAGATATTTTATTTCTTATTTATTTATTTATGATGAATCCTAACTACATAACCATCCAATCTTTTAGTTTCCCATCCCTCCCACTCTAACAATGAGGACACTATCAACTTTATTCTACAGGAGGGCATATCTTGGTTATTATATCTTAATTAGTATGTTGTAGTGATTTCTTTTTTATTTGATTTTAATTAATGCTGTAGTCTTTTTATCAAATGCTTTTTTTTACTAAGATGAGTGTTATGCTCAAACTCTGTAAATAAGATAGCCCTACTACTGACCCCATTAAATTCCATCTGAATTGAGTAATTATTCTTGCAATAATATATATATATATATATATATATATATATATATATATATATATATATATATTAAAAGTGATAATACTGATGTCATGAGGCCATAATACCCTATCTGTGAAATAATTGAGCTAATTTGAGGAAACCTTATGAGACATGTTGACCTTTTGTCCATATCCATTTTTGTTGCCTTACATAAATTGGGTTTGTGAAAACCATCAGGATGGATGTACTTTGAGCACAAGAAAATAAGGACTATCTTTATAGATCTCCTATTAGACCTTGTGCTTAGGGGAAAGACCAGTTAACTAAGATGTCCTCAATATAAAGTATTAGGAATCCTATCATAACCACCTTGTGAGAGAGGAAATTGAATAAGTTTAGAGGCATTAACCCTAACAATTAAGAGCCTATCTAGGGATATTAATGATTGTAGATAGGGGAGCTTCAATGCCTGAAACTCCTAGTAACTAGGGGCACTTGCATGAGAATTATGTATGCACTTGCGATAAACTATTTAATAGGGAGACAAGCTTGCCTTAACATTTAAAGAATAGGTGTCAGGGTGGAGTAACTAGGGGTACCTGTTTGAGACCCAGTTTTACACTCTCATAAAAAGACCATGACAACATGAGAAAACCCTATCTTACTTAAAACAAAAAACAAATAATAATAATAATAATAATAATAATAATAATAATAATAATAATAATAATAATAATATAATAATAATAATAATTCAGTTATGACTAGGGAAATTGCTAGAAAGGGATGTTTAGTTTCACAAGTGCCTAAATGATCTTTATAGTCTAGTAAGGAGCTTCGAAGAGAGACCTATAAGAATTTAAAATGCCCCAAAAATTCAAATTTTAAAAATTATAGTTAAATAAGATTTTATGAGAGAAATTAATTAAATAAATTATTTTTATTGAAATAAAAAGGAAATTTATTAGGAAAAATCAAGAAGAAATTTATAAGTATTTTAATTAGGAGAAATTTGGGTATTTTAGCTAATTAAAGATTCTATTTTGGAAAACAATTAAATAATTTTATTTTGGAAATTAATTAAATAAATTGTTTTATTTAAAATAAGAAGGTGAAAATAGTTCCAAATTAATATGAATCTTATAAATAATTTAATTGAAGAAAATTAGGGTGTTTTGCTAATTAAATGGAATTTATGGAAAATCTTTCAAAAATCCTAAATTTGCCTAAAAATGGATTTTAATATTATTATTTTAATTATCCCAAATATCCTAATTAATTTAATAAACCCAACCCTCATATTTTTATTTTTCCCTTTTTCCTTTTTTTTCTTCTTTTTTTTTCCTTTCTTTTATTTTCTTTTCTTCCTTACCCTTCCTTGACCTAGCCCAGCCCGCAGCCTAGTCCTTTCCCTTCCTTTTCTTCCTTCGGCGCGACCCAACCCGTGCTGCTGAATCCTCTCTTCTGCGACACCTTTCTCCTTTTTCTATCAAAACACGTCATTTGATTTAAGAATTTTAGCCCGTCACCTAGCCGGTCTCCCCTCTTTTCTTTTCTTTATTTTTTCTTCTGGATTGCCTGTCTAGCCTTCCCCCCACCATCTTCGTCTTCCTCTTCATCGTGCCGTTCGACTTGCACCACCACCAACGTTCCGAATTTTTCGTCGCTGGTTATGGCCGTTTTGAGTAGCTGTTTTCCTTCCTCTCTCTTCCCCCTGACTCACTAGCTATTTTGAACCAACCCACCTCCCTTCTTTCTCGTGCATGATCTCCTCTCTCTCCCTACACAACTTTCTCTGCCACATTCAAAATTTTAGTGGCAACCATACCGGCTGGTGCCCTTACCCCTGTCCTATCCTCCCTACTTCCCTTCAACCTTATCCCCCACCCTTAGCCTATAAATATCCCATACTAGCCTGAGCTTAAACCTTCTTTCCTGAAACCCAAAAATCACCCCTATCACCACCGCCCCTTTAGACACCGTTTCCACCGTCTTTGGCAAACTTTGCCGCCATCTCTGCCCACCTAACTAATCCTTGCACCACCCTCTAACTAACTAAGCCTCCCTTCTCCCTCGATTCTTCCTACATGAGCCACCCTGGCCGTGCATATTTCTCTTCTCAATCAACATATTTTCTGCCCCTGCCACCCTTTGCACTGCCATCCACCACTATTTCCGCCACTGCCGCTGCTCCCTACACCTCCCAATTTGTACTGTAGACTCTCCTCTACCTTCTCTTCTTCTTTCTCTTTCGGCCACCACCAGTGCCGCCGTGTGCCGCCACCTTCATTCTAGTCCTCTCCCTTTAGGCAGTCTCAAACACCCTTACTTCCACCCTTATTCTTCCTATTTTGTACCCAACCTTCAACTTTTTCCCCTTTCTTCTCTTTTTCCAGCCACCTCCGCCACCTCCGTGCACCACCACAGGTGCCGCCTGTCACCACCAGTCTAAGGTTGAACCCTAAACCCTCTCAACCCTTTTCCCTATTTAATTAAGTTTATTTTATTTTATTTCAATTTTATCCCATTATTTGAATATTATTAGTATTATTATTTCTTATTAGGGCTGACCCTATTTGGCTGAGTAGATTATTAGTATTTGTATTATTAATATTATTATTATTATTATGAGTTTTATTTTATTTATTAATGTTATTATTATTATTATTATTATGATTATTTTCTCAAAATTATTAATATTATTTCATTATCATTATCACAACTATTTTACTTAAATAAGTCGATTACTATCATTTCTATTATTAATAATATTATTATTACAATTATTATTATTATTATTATTTTTTTATTATTATAAATAATATATTTATTATTATTATTATATTATTATTATTATTATTATTATTATTATTATTATTATTATTATTATTATTATTACTACTAATGGTACTTTTACTATTTTAGGGTAGAGTTGAAAACCCTACATTATATTACTTTTGGTTTAAGTCATTTCATTATTATTATTAATATTATTGTGATTATTATTATTTTTATAATTCTATTATTATTATTAATACTATTATTATTAATGATGTTTTAAATGATATTTTTAGTATTATTTTGGGTGAGGGTAGAAGCCTTTATACCACCATCCGTTTTGAATCATATCAACATTATTATTAGCATTTTTGGTATTATTTTGTGTAGTGATTATTAGTATAGTATTATTTTATTTAAAAACTTATTCTTAGGATAAGTTAGTTAATAATAGTATTTTTTGGAGGAAACCTAATTCTAGTTTTTCCTTCATAATAGGTGAGACTAGTGAAAGCTCTAAGACCGGTGACGTTTTAAGTAAGGGGTGCTAAGTCCGTTTGTGTATTATGTATTTTATATGCCATGTATGCCATGTGATATGAACTATAATGTATTTTATGTGTAATTGTATAATTGTCATATATGCAGCATGATATGGAGTTGATGTAAGTTCGTGCAATAAATTGTATCATGTGTATTATGTGTATGGGTTGTGTTATTATTGTGGTATGGTGTGTCCCATAAGACATGCATGATAGGTTTTGTAAAATAATGATGGGGAGTGTAATAATGTGGAGCTAGGGTTTGCATGGAGCCAGGGTTTGCGTGGAAGTAGGGTCTGCATGGAAGTTAGGGTTTGCATGGGAGTTAGGGTTGGCATGGAAGTTAATGTTTGCATGGGAGTTAGGGCTTACATGGGAGTTAGGGTTTGTATGGAAATTTAGGGTTTCACGCATGGGCGTAAGTTTTTGCATGATAAGTTCGCACGTTTGCATGTGGGACATAAAGTGTGCATGAAATAAAAATTTACGTGTAGAAAGTTGATATAGGGTGTAAGGAAGGTATTAGAAGAGTCATATGGGGTTTTGGAAACATTGGGTGGAAAATAGTACGTGGGATGTTATAAGGGTATGGAGGAGTTTGAGTTAGGGTTTGTTATGGTTACCATGGTTTGGTGTGGTTAACTAGGATTGGAGAATGAAAATAGTAGAAGTCAGTCATGCATATCTGGGTAAAAGCTTATGAATAAAATACTTAAGACATTAATCATTTAAAGTGAAAGATTATTGAGTCGGGTCCAACTGATCCACCGGTTAGGAATAGTGGTTAGGGTTTTTACCCTATAAGTGACCAATCCACGGGCAAATAATAGTGGTGTGAACCTGATATCTCACAAGTGACTGGCCAACTAGCAATAATAGTGGGGGATCCCGAGCTCAATAAACACAAACCAGAGTTTGCTAAGGCACTTAAAAGATACTAATCACTTACAATTGAACACTATGTGAGAAGGAACCGAACCTATCCACCGGTTAGGAATAGTGGTATGGACATGTTGTCCCGCAAGTGACCGATCCACCGGCGAATAATAGTGGTGTTGACATGTCTCGCAAGTGATCGGCCCATCGATTAAAATAGTGGGAGGTCCCTGTACTTGCATGGATTTGATAAAAGGCATGGTGTGAACCAACTTCCGATAAGAGATTAATTAAATAGTTAATTTGGACTATTTGGGCCTTTATGTGTGGGCTTGATCATTTATAAGTTGTATAATATTCTGCATGACTTTATATATTATATGTGTGGGTATGAATGTTATCTTGCATGATTTTATGTACTTGTGTGTTGGCCTGAGTGCTCGATTACCTTACTCAGTACGTAGCGTACTAATCACTCTTTTTATGGGTGTTGTTCATTCCCACGAGTAGAAGGCCCGTCTGACGTGTTGCAGGTAGGTGATGCCTTCTTTGATGCCATTGATGTCTATGGGACATCAGATGGGGCCGAGTGATGACTTGGGCTGGATCACATCCTTGGAGTAGCATGGCCATTTTTTTCTATTATGAGATTATTATCCCTTTTCTCTTTTAACTATGTTTGAAGCTCCAGAACGATTTTAATATTGTAGCTATTTTTCTTCTTTGAAGAACTATCTCTTGTATTTTGGATTATATAAAACTTATGCGTACTCTGATTATTGATTTGCTAACTTTAATTTATGTATTAATGTGTGATGATGGCAATGTTTTTATTAGCCTTGGCACTTGGTATTAGAATGGTAGGAGTGAACAGTTTTGGTACTAAGTGTGGCGGTAGCATCCCCAGAATTTACGGGTTTTAAATTTAAAGGTTTTTATGTTAAAAAAAATAGTAAATTTCGGGGTGTTATAGAATTTCATTCCAGATACTGCACACTGCTGACCTTTTTAATATATCTCATATATATGTAGCCAATTTTTAGTTGGAAAAATCAAAACCTCAACATTTTTGAAGGCAACGAATTGCTTCCTTATTCTACTTAGGAATTTCCATTTATACTATCATAATGTTTCTTGGGATGAGCAACAACTTAAATTTGGGGAAAGTGATATGATTGGATTTGATTTGATTGAAGAACCCTGTGAGTATCATTATATTTATGAATTTTACTACATGAGGGAATCATAGGGTGTGTTTCTTTATAGTTTTTCCACCCTTTGAGATCTCACATGACTTGCTTGTGTTTAACATGAAAGAGCTCTTATACCCTATCAACTGATAACACTTTCTACTTTTATAACACCTCATAGGATTAATGACTTTACTTAGTTAATTTCAAGGCATGTGCAAGAATGGTAGCAACACAACATATCAAAACATATCCATACCTTGGCATGACTGTTGGAGCCACTACCCAGGTTGCCATCAAGGGTTGACACACTAGCAATAGAAGAAGGCTCAAATTTTTAGAATTTTTTAGCATTCACTAGAGGACCACTATAGTGTACTTTCCTTTGACATAGGGTACGACACTTGACACCTAGATATAATCTCCCATTATAGCACCAAAGGATTTTTTGTCCTACCTACATGCTTTGCACATTATAAATACCCCTTGAAGATATCAGGCAAAGGGGATTGATGAATCATCAATAATTAATGAAGAGAGATAAATACCAATAGAAGAGTAGTAGAGAAAGAAAGAAGAAGAAGAGTCCTAGAAGAGCTTAATAGAGGGAGAAAAAGGAAGAAGGAATGATTAGGCTAGATAGGGGTTGGATTAGCATAATCTACTAAGTCCCTTCCCTTCTTTCTATTCTTTATATTCAATTTGGTGGGAAGATATTTATCATTAGCTAAATTTCTAAGCGAAAGGAATGATTGGGAACCTTTGTTGTTGTAATCATTGAAATTATAGTTATGTTCGGTTAAATGATATTTTATTTTGTTAAGCAGAATTTGTTGAAGTTTTGAATGTTGGCCACATTAGGCATTCATTTGAATTCTGTATCAGCTATGATAGTGTATTAAACTTATGATGACAAATGGTGATAGGGTTGGCACCAAAAGGTGAAGAAACCTTATCATTAATCATCCAAAACTCACTACATGACATTGCCTAGGCCCATGTATCGTGATGGAGACAGTCTGAGAGTATGTTTCACCACTTAGTGGAACCCATTGAGTCTGAAAGGATTAATATCCATTTAGTATAACATGGTATGAATTGTCTTGGAGTAGTATTAACAATTTCCTTCTCATGACTCTTTCTCTGCTAATTTCCTTCTCATCTATGCTGCATTGATAGTTGTGACTTCCTATGAACTTATTAACTTGTGTATATTTTTATCATCACCCTACCAACATTTAGTCACATAGTTATGTTCACAGAACACTTGACTTTGGTAAATCATATTTCGTTCATTTTCTCTATGGGATCAACATCTTCTCATCATTTTATTACTTGGATCGATTGTTTATACTTGCATAAAGTATCACCCTACCAAGTATTATTGAACTAAGCACACACCACGGATATTGGAGTCCTCATACAAACCTCTCAGCTTTAGGATGATCATTTGATTATTATCTATACCCTTGACTTTGTTATTATTATAGGATAGATGTCCCTATATGCTCTTAACTTTTATGCCCTACTATTATGTTTTTACCTTATGAATTCTATTCATTAGTGGTGGGACCAGATGTTCAAGATTTTACCTTTGAGTCCATGTTCATATACCCTAGTGGATCACATGATATTCCTTGCATTTTTTCAAGATATCTTTATGTGATCTAATGATTTGGGTTAAGGGTTAACATCTTAAAGAACTTGCAAAATCTTGAACCAGGTTCCATGTTATGATTTTATATACTAAAATCTCTGTAAGTTTTTCCAATTCCTCTATGCCAGTTAAATCTATGGGATTTCCAAATTTTCTTAGTATAACCTTATGGTATAACATATTGGATATTATTTTATACTCTAGTTGCTAGATTGAAGCTTCCTTATGAGGTTGATTATCAACATGTATCATGTATGTTTTCTCAATTGCTTGATTTATGAGTATTCTTCTATCTCACCATGATCCATTATTTATATCCCCATCCCAACATGTACTAAACGTATTATGTGGGTGTGCTATCACTTGTATTATACTTTTCTTAATTAGTACACTCGTCATACTAATACCACTCTATTATAGTTTCAGAGTATTGAGTCCTGGATCAACTTAATAGGTGTATTAGTTTGGATCCTTGGGATCCCACATTCTATATTATTTTTTTTTCTTATTGAGCTCTATTAGATCTTCTTGATCTTATATTTGTTTAAGTAAAGTTTTGTATGTCTTATATTAAACTTGGGTCAGATGACAGCCACACCTACCACTTGAGATATGATTTTACTTTTATCTTAAAACCCATCATTGATTAGTTGTTGGTTGGAAATATTTTACATTGGTTGTGGTGGTAGCATCCTATATTTCTTATTTATTTTTATATAAATTTTGTTTTGAAACAAAACTTTTATAGTTATGGAATTTAGGGTGTTACATATAATGTGATCATAAGATTTGGTTGTTAAGTGGTTTATATCGACCAACCTAGCTCTTTACTATGAATAAAAAAGTAACATGGTACATTATTATAGGGAAAGGATTTGATAACCCTTAATTTCAACATTTAATAACAGTTAGAAGCCATCATTGAATTTTCCATTGTTGAATCCTTGATAATGGTTCAAAAGAGGTTATATAAAAGCCTCAAAAAGCACATTATCAACAATAATATTTGGACTTTTAATTACATTAACCTATACAATCAACTATCAAAATCCACATTTCATAACAATTCTTAGCTAGAAAACTATATCAAAGATGAGTTTTGATAATATATTTTTACATATACATTATTAAAACCCTAAATCAAAGGTTCCTAAAGAGTTTATTTTCCAAACATAGATTTAACAAGAAGTGCGAGAGAGTTAAATCTTCTTAGTTCTAAATCAAAATATAAAACATATATTCCATGATAGTTCACATATCTAAATTGTGAACATGTTAGATTTTCAAAAAGTTAACAATAATGCATGAATTTTAGATCTAGGAACAAAAAAAATGGGAAACTTAAATGAATTGAATGTCAAAAACTACATACTATAATTGAAATTGAAATTGACAAACCCTAATTTGAGGGATTTGTATAAATGAATCACAAATTTGGTATTAGAAACAAAAACAAAAAATCAACTGCAACTGATGGATCCCTAGTTGAACACTAATGCTAAAAAGATATCACCATACTAAATTTGTGTGGATCCTTAGTGAGTTAGATTCGAGTCATATAAAAACATAATCATAATAAATATTGATTTTTGTGTAGGCTTAAATGAAATTAAATGTGTACATCCATAATGAATTAAGAACCCAAAACACTATATTTTTTTAGATATGAAATTGTATATGGCAAATAAGAAAGTGAACACAACAAACTTAAGTAGAAGGTTCATATCCTCATACCCAAACATCTAATTTGAGCAAATTGGCTAGAAAAGATGAGTTATAAAATTTAGGTCAAATAGATGAAAGAAAAAAAGATAAAATATACCTAACAATAAGTGATGAAAGGGATAACCTAAGTTCTATCAAGGATAAAAGAAAATGGGAAGCTAAGCTATAAGGGAATACCATGGATAAGTGTAGGATGGTTTGAAGGAAAGGTTGTAAAGGAAGGAGAGAGGGTGAAAGTTTCCAACATAATGACAAGACGTATATCTAAAGATGTAAAGTGTGGTGGTGAGTGTTATATGGCTTCCACCATTATAAAATTTAGTTTTTGTAATAATGGCAAGTTCCAAAATTTGATAACTATAGTGAATACATCGAACACAATCTAATGAGATATCGTACCCATAACACATGGTCTACATATTCCAAGGGGCTTGATTAAATATATCACACCCAACACACACTTGAGTATACCTTCCATGAAGGCTCAAATAACAAATGAGATACCACACTCATCATATATATTCATACTCATGCTAATGATGCTTGTACATGGGATACCTCACCAACCCAGCTTGGTTATTGATGATATGTTAGCTAAAGCACAAGTGACCTAACGTTTAATTAAGCACATAAACATTATAGTTCACAAACATAATAAAGTTGGTTTGATGAAATATATGAGACTGACCTATTTGCTACTTTGAGAGGTGGAAAATATATATTTAAATGAACTCTTTATTCCACTTATAAATTTAGTGTTCCAAGTTGTAACCATAAAACCATACCCTAAATTTTTTTAAATTTTTTTCCAATTATATTAATATAAAATAAAATAGTTTCTTTTTAGAGAGGACTTGGAATTGGGTATAAATATGAATTTCCAATGGTACTAGTTGATTTCTTAAACCAATCGACTAGTGAATCTAATGACTAATCTTTTTATTCCTAGGGTAACAAATTATCTAGTTTTTAAAATCAATTAGTTAGTTATGCTACGATTTAGGGTAAAAATTAGTGTCTTGTTTTTTTTTCTTGCTAATAAGCATATTTTAGTCTTTTGGGAATATTTTCACGTTATATGATTTGTTTTTCAGCTAAAAATCTTCTAACAGAAGCTTTAGAGATATTTTCTCATCTACCCTCTCTTTCTAACTTTGATCTATCATCTAGCTTGTGTAGGACCCTTTGCATCTATTATTTCCCTATGTTGACATAACTTCATCTACCCCATGCTTCGTCATTCACACTCATATGCCTCTTGTCCTTTCATTCTACCTTATTAAAATCTTCTCCACCTTCTCTCCTTCTCCTCCTTTCCGACTTAGGCAGAAGCTAACCCTCACTATATGAATTTTAATTCTCACTTATTACATTCATACAACTATTGGCTTCTCTCTTTTCCTTTTAACCAAATTATCTAAGTATAGGATGCTCCCATTTTCTTCTTCCTTTCTTTGTTCTTGTTAACCAAAACCCCTTCCTCTTACCTCCCCATTCCTAAGATAATTTCCCTTTTCCTATCTATTTTTAATCTTTATTTTAATCATTATTTTCTTCCCTTTAATAATAAGAGTTAAAGTTTAGAAATGGTTGAAAATCTCTTGCTTTCTTCCTTTTGGCTTCCTATTCCTTTGTCGGTTAAGGTTGCATATTGTGCTCCTATCCTTCTTCTTTAGTTTTTATTATTTTAAATAGTTTAAAAGTGTTTTTTTTTTACTAATTTGTGGGTTATTGTTTCCTTAAGAAATTAAGGATCTTATAATTATCCATCAAGTTAGGAGTATTTTTTATTTTGCTATAAAAGTTACTTTAAGGTTAGGAAAATCCTCTGACATATTATAAAATCTGGTGCTCATGTTTGCTTTAATTTTATGATTATTTTAAGCATATTTATATGTAAAATCATGAGTTATAAGATGGATGCTTGTTATGATCTTTAGTATAGATTCATCCTTAAAATTTTAAGCCTTATGATTGAGGAATGCTAGTATAAAATGTATGTGTGCATGTAGAGGATTGTTTTTTAGTGGGTTAGAATAAATTTAATGGTCATTATGACTAAAGTAATGAAGTAGTATGTTATTGGCAATAGTAGTGTGAGTATGATGTGAATTAAAAGGTGTTTGAGCATAATTTAGATGCTTTGGCCTTAACAAAACTCTTATGAGTTTATGTAGTACTCCATTTATGGAAAACCCTACCTTATTCAAGATTTTTTAAATTTAAAAATACATTTAAACTATTTAAAATATTTTATTACACTATCAAATTTGAAATCATTTTTTTGAAATGTTTCGTAACCATTTCTCATAAGTTTATTTTTATATGATATTTTGAGCTACTTTAGTATATCATGCTCCATCCATATTAATATAATTCTTTAATTTTAGGAATCCTGGATTTTTCTACATCTCATAGGTTATTTTAAATTTCTAATTATAGATCTCTACAAAAAAAACTATTTATAACACAATTGGTCTTATTTTATTATTTTAATTTCTGACATGATCTTTTTAGCTATCCAAAATTTTTAAAAATTTTAGGATAGCTATATTTTAGTTTATTGAGCTTAAAATAATTTAAAAATATTGTATAGTTATTTAAATAATTCTTGGACTTAGTCAGATAGTTTGGAACATAATAAGTTATCAAATATGACTTTACTTCCTCGAAAGCATATATGATATTGTGAGTATCAATCCAAACCTTTAATTATTGATTAGAATGGATTATAATCACCCATTTTGGTCCTTTTAATTTCATATCCCTATATGGTTGTGGAAAAATTGATTTTTGCTTCCTTAATACACAAGGTTACCATTTAACCCTTAAGTTAGCAAAATTTTCTTCTTTCCTTGTTACTCCACCTTTCGTTTGTGAGTAGTTAAAGGTGGTTCTAGGATAAAAATTATTACTAGAATAGGGCACCACTTCCTCTACTCCTTCCCTTGATATTTTCTCATAACTTATCTTCTAAAGCCTTAATGGTTAAAACTTCACCTAAAAATACTTTCCTACCATTATATACTGTCACTTATCATAATTCTTTTATTTCTTTATTGATTCACTTTTTTATCCCATGTTTTTATTCTCATATCCTTCCTTCTCTTGTATTCCACCTATCCCCCTCTATTCATGATCTTGTTTTCACAAAATGTTTTAACATGGTATTTAATAACTACCCTTTATATACCTTCCTAAGCAAAATAAAACATCTTAGAACTTAATCATATGATCTTATCTCTTCCTCCACCTCATTATCATCAACTTCAACACTCTCTTATTCTTCCCATGGTTGATGCATATGACCATCACCATGTCCACCATTCGCGCCACCATTAACCACCATAAATAATGCATTTTCTTCCTCTACTTTCTTTTTTATTTTCTCCATTTTTAGCACTTTCTCTTCTATATATTTTATCTGTTTTTTTTACCATGGTTGAGCTTCGTTTTTTTTTCTCCAAAATTTGAAGATAAATTCTTCCTCCTTTTATATGGGTTTAACACGATTGTTTTCCTAAGCTTTTCTTGATTTTACTCGGTTCATGGAGTCTTTATGAAAGATTTTTGTGAATATCTAATCTTGTTGTTTATTTTGATAATTTAGATCTTAGAATTAGGGTAATATCTTCTTACTACATCTAAGCATGATTAGTTACATTTTTTGATTGATATGCGCCATGCTTAAATTGTTGGGTATATTCATTGATATGGGATTTTTTTTGTGGATCTTGTTATTTTGATTAAATTGATGATGACATGTTATGGATCTTGAGATTTAGATGATATTTGATTTTTATGCTGTTTAAATTTAAACATGTTTGTTATGATTTTTAAATAAAGGAGTTTATATGTGTTCTATGTATGGTTTGATCCTTTGATGTTTTTGTGTTGTATTGATGATTTGATTATAATATTTTAATCCACACAAATTGTAGCTAAACTTTGTTATATATAATTTTTATCAAAAATAAAGTTTATAATGTTTTAATTTTGAAAGATGTTTTCAAAGCTTAAGATATTTTGAAGATGTTATTAGTTTTCTTGGTTTTATTCAAAGTACTCTTGCTAATTATGCTCTAATTACCTTAAGTAGGATTTTATTTGTGATTAATCATATGTTTGAGATAATTAGTCAAAATATGGCCCCAAAAGGTTTTAATATGATTTAGGTTCAAAGGCTGACCACGATCTCTAGCTATTCATCCTTAACCCTTAAGAATAGTAATTGAGCATAAATAGTGAAGTATGATGGATAGTATTTATTGATACTAAAATAATTTTTTATTTTTGGATTTAAACTTCTCGGTATAAAATGATAGTTCCCACCGATGAATAAATAGTAAATTTTCATAAATAGTAGAATTTTGAAATTGATGTAGAACCTTCTTTCTACTTGGTTATTTATAATTACACTTTTCACTAATTTTAGTCCCGGTGGCAAAAGGTAGTTTTTTGGTATTTTGCACTGGTTTTGAGGAATCTAAACCATTCGATAAGGTTTTAGGTCATTGAAGTGTATATTAGTCATTAAATAACTAAATAGTTGGATAATGTGATAAGTTATACTCTTGGGCCATATTAAACTATGTTTTAATTTTAATTAGCTTTTTCAAACTCCTATTTGTAATAGGTGCACTATTTTATTTCTGATAAATTTTCTTATGGATGCTAGCCTTTTATTTTGATTTTTTTTCTATGGTCTTTAGCCTTTGATTTTGAATTTTCCTAATATTTTGATTAATCTTCTAATCCATGTTGATCTCTTAGATTAACAGCTATCATTGTATGATTGATCTCTTATCATCTCTATGATTTTGTATTAACCCTAATACTTATGTGATATGTGAAGCATGTGCTTTTTAAGATTCCCTTTATTGAATAAATTTTATGTTGACATTATAAAAACACAATCCTTTAGGCACTTCATTTCACATTCTTATAAAATGTAATGAGCTACTAGCAGTATAATAAATTAGTATTTTTCTTAACTCCATATGATATTCAAAGTCTATAAGAGGTATACATACTTAAGGATTAGAATATCTTTGGTAAGACTGCCTTAGCTATAGTCCACTAGTAGTGGATGCAATTTTTAACATATGGCGACATTTATAGCTCCACAATGGGTGGACATTGTAGCCTCTATATAAACCTCTTACATTATTATGCTCATTTACATTGGACCAGGATGGTCATATGGTTTTCATTACCTTATGGATTTTTTCCATTTGTGGTAGGATGTTGGAGTCCATATGTGAATTTAGCTTTTATGTCTTTATTATTTATACCGTTGGCTTTGTGCATTTTGGTAGGATAGGTGTCCCTCTATGCCTTATCTTTTAAGCCTTATTGTTATTGTTTGTTCCCTATAAGTTCTATCCATTAGTGGTAGGACTATGTCCTAGACTTAGGCATCGGAGTTAGTGTCCATATACCTATAGATTACACGACTTAAATTGATTGTGCCTTTTAGCTATAGGTCCTCATATGAATTTCTATTACACTTATACCCTTGGCCTATATGTCCATTCTGGTGCGAAACATATCTTTACATGATTAAAATTCATGCTAGAGATATCTATATGCTTTGTTAGGTTCCTCTCAATACCTTTTGGATCCTTTGTGATTCCCTATTTTTATTTGATATACCTTCATGGTATAATTTATTGCACATTGTTTTCTACCATGTTGCTAGATTGAAGCTACCCTAAGCATTTAAGTGCTAGCATGTAATCATGTATGCTTCCTTATTATCATGGTTTAATATTAATTAGAATTGATTTCCTAGAGTTATCTTATAGCTTTTTTCTCCTTGCTTATGGTTGATCAAATACAAATTTTAGAATGATGTATCAAGTTTCTACACGTGTTTTTCATAAATTTTTCTTATGTGTGATAATTAGTTCTTACTCAGTATGCTTGGTGTATTGATACCACGCTATTTTAGTCTTGTACAAGTTTCTTATGCTTTTTTTATATGGAATCGAGAGTGCGGAGTACTTAATCACCTCAATAAGAATTTAGGTTTGGATCCTTAGGATTATATATTCTATTTCACATTCTTTCTTGTTGAGCTATATTAGAACTTATTGATCATGTATTTATTTTTTGTATAAGTTTTTACGTCTTGTATTAGACATAGGTTAGGTGTGAATCATAACTGACTTTTGGGAATGATTTTTCTTTTTAGCCTTACACTTGGTATAAGGTAGATAATGACTATACCTATACTATGTTGGGTGTGATAGTATCACTCTACATTTCCTATTTAGATTCTACAAATTTTCTTGTAATTCAAATAAGTTTAAGGTTACAAAAATGATGATGTTATAATTTAACATGAGATTGAACCCTTAATTCAGTATTCAAGCTTGATTTATGTATTTGATGTCTTAAGCATGTTCCCATACATGTTTTGATAACATGAAATATTTCTATCTCATTTAATTTGAGTATGGGTTGATGATAGCATAATTTATATGATATATTACCCATTTTGATGAGTTAAAGCATGAGTTATGGCTTTTTGTAGAATTAAAGTATGAATTTGTTGATTAGTATGATCTTTTGCTTGTTTTCATGGTTTTGATCTACTTATGTTGATATGTGTCGAGTTGGTGGTTGTTAGTTATGCATGGAAATGTGCAGTTTAGGTTTCTTTAGGTCATATTGGTTGATCAGCTGGCTAAGCCCATATATTATTACATATAAATAGTTAATTGGTTTGCTAAAACTATTGATTGGTTGTTTTTGTGGCTTAAACCCATTAACTAGTTTTGTTAAATCCACCAAATAGTTTGTAAGAATTATCAATTAGTTTGTAAGAATTATCAATTAGTTTGCTGAGCCCATTAATTCATTACTTTTATGTCCCATGTTGTTTTAATCTTCGCCAAAACACATCGACTAGATTTGCTAAACCCATCGATTGGTTTGAAAGAATAATATATTTGTTGATCTAATCAATTGATTGGTTGTTATATATTATTTATTTTCTTAGGTCTAGTATGTTCATACCAGTTGAATGGTCATAGGGACCAATCAAGTCTTTTACCCTTTATGCCTTGTTTTATTATTCTTTATTTGTTCTTCCATGATGCTTCCATAATGAATTTTCCATTATCCCTTGAGATCACATGATCTTGGCATTCAACAATTGAATCTAAGGGAATATCAAAATGGTTAAAATATAGATATGGAGTAGAAGCCTTAATAATGGTGTTGGTTTTTTTTTCCGTCTTTGTGTTGTGGTTCAATCAACTTGTAATAGGTAATTGGTGAATTGATACATTAACTGACTATTCACTCTATTTGTTTCATTTATTCTATTTTATGCTCCTAAACCAACTAGCAAGTCCTATGCAAATTTTTGTGACATTTTAGGGTTTGACCAAGCTTGATTTAGCATTTGACATTTAATCATAATGTTGTCCTTGAATAATTAAACCTAAGTAAAGATTAAAAAAAGGCTTATTTGTTTGGCTTGTAACCTTGGGCTGGGTTTTGTGTAATCAATTATGAAACACTAATAATGGTGATTACTTCACTTGTGCACTTTTCTCTAGCTCTCGGGATAGTTTACCTGAGTTGTATGCTTACTTCTTTGTGGTATTTTATTTTTCATTTCTTTTCACTCAATAATTAGTTATACTACGGCATAGTGTCATGATAAAAATGATCTATAATGTTGCTACTTGTGGATGGTGTGCCCTGATTTGTAGGGTTTCACCCATTATTTACTTAATACCTATCTTTCTTGGTTTTTTCTTGTATGTAGAATTAGGAATAATAGTAAGGTAGATTGTTAGGGTGTTAGTGGCCTAAAATATTATGGCATGTAAAGTATAATCTATTTGTGATTGGTGTTATTGCCTAAACAAATTGGGAGGTGTAGAGGCCTTGGATATGTATAATCTATTTGTGATTGGTGTTATTGCCTACAAACATCAATACATGGATCAATGCTTTAGTAGGCTGTGGTGGATAGAAAACATCCCGATGTTTGTGTTTAGTGTTATCTCCATAAAATACCCCAAAACCCTAATTTAGGAAATTATGGCAAATAAGGATTTATTAGAAAAATTAAATAAATAATCTATTTTTATTAAAATAAGAGGGAATTAATTAAGGCAAATCTAGGAGAAATTATTAAATAGTTTAAATAGAAAAATGTGAGTATTTTTGCTAATTAAAATGGACGTTAGGAAAAATATTTCAAAAACCCTAAATTAACCTAAAAAGAGAAATACATTATTATTTTAATATTAATATTTTTTTAATATCTCAAAATATCCAAATATATTAATTTACCCCAAACCCACCTTTTTCCTTCTTTTTTTTTCTTTTTCCCTATCTTCTTCCTTTTCTTTCCTTTTTCTTTTCTTCCTTCTTCCTTTCTTTTTCTCCTTTGCCCCTGACCTAGGCCAGCTAGCCTACAGCCCAGTCTCCCCTTCCCTCTAGCGGGCCCAGACCCATGTTGTTTTTTTTTTTCTTCTTCTCCCTACTGGTACGGCCTTTTCCTTTCTTCTTCTTTTCTCCTGGATCGCCGATCCAGCCCCTTCCCTTTTCTTCTTCTTCGTCTTCTTCCTTATGCCACCTATAACCCCTTAATTGGCGTCAAGATTTATGCCATTGATCATGCCGGTTGACCTGCCGTTCTCCCCCCTCTTCCCTATCGTCTTCCCTGTCATTTCATCATGGTCGGCCATCCCCTGCCCTATGTGTGCCATCCCCTCTTCCCTGTCGAAAATGGCCTATGAGGGTAGACTTGCACCGGGCTACCCTCGCCGGCCGGTGCCCCATAACCCTTGCCCCTATTTCCCCACTCCCCTTTGTCATTTTCCCTTCCAATCGACCGATATATACCCCCGAAGGCATCCATAATCGAGTTTTGATTTTGGTAGGCCAGAAAACCGACCACGTGCCATCGCCCAAACCGACCACCGTTTCTCTACTGTCGGCCTTCCTCACCACCCTCTCCGGCCACCAAAACCTTCCCTACACCACTCTCTACACAACTGAGCCACCCTCCTTCTTTGCCTTGCCCTGCACAAGCAATCCTGGCCATGCAAAGTCCCCCTCTCGAATGACCCACTTCGACTCTATGCCGCCCTTCGTGCCACCGTCTACCATCGATTCTGCCACCTATAACACCACCTCTACCCCCCAAAACAACTAGGGGACCTTACTATACCTCCCCACACCTTCATCTACCCCTAATTCCCTCTCCCCTAGCCTCTACACCCATCTCTCCACCTCTTCTCCTCCTCTTCTGCCGCAGCCGCGCCGCTGCCGGCTCCACCACCAAGCCTAGGTGATATTCCAATTTCTTAACCCTTAAACCTTTTTATAAAAGTGTTAATAATTTTTAATATTAATCGTATTATTATTAACTATTATCATTAGTGTTATTATTATTATTATTATTATTATTATTATTACTATTATTATCCTTATTATTATTATTATTATTACTACTACTACTACTACTAATACTACTACTACTACTACTATTATCATTATTATTATCATTATTTTGTTACTAATAATATTAATACTAACTTTGGCCATTATATTACTATTAGCCCTTTTCATGCTTAACATTATATTATTATTATTATTATTATTATTATTATTAATATTATGATTATTGTTGTTGTTATTAATCTTATCATTACCACTATTATTATTATTATTATTATTATCATTTCTAGCATTATTATTATTATTATTATTATTATTATTTATATTATTATTATTATGATTATTATACTATTGCACTTGGTCATATTATCACCAAGGCTACTACTATTATAATTTCTAGAGCCTTATTAGCATTATTCTCAAGATTGAAACTATTATCACTATTACTACTACTACTACTACTACTATTAGTATCATTATTATTACTACTACTACTACTACTAGCGTTATTAATATAAGTATCATTATGGTCATTACTTTTATATTATTTTCATCATCATCATTATTATTATTACTAGAATTTGGGGTTGATATTAGTATCGTTATAAAAACTAACAATATTATTATTATTATTATTATTATTATTATTATTATTATTATTATTATTATAGTAGTAGTAGTAGTTTAGTAGTAGTAGTAGTAGTAGTAGTAGTAGTAGTAGTAGTAGTAATATTGAAACCATTACTTTAATACTATGAATATTACTAAGACATACTTTGGTTAGTCGTGGCATGATTAATTATTTAGAGAATAATAACCCTACTTTTAATTGTAAAACTACTATTATCATTAGTAGCCTTAATAGTAAGCCATAATAGGGGTAAGATAGGAAATTATGGTAATTTTGGTAAGAGGGAGATTAACCCAGATTATTTTCCTCTTATAGTTGAATCAAGTCAAAACATTAAAGAGGCGTAGGAGCGTGCTCCAAGACCGGCTACGTTTTAGGTAAGGGTGTAGCTAAGGCCGCATGTGTGCTATGTGTCTTACATGCCTTGGATGTCCCGTATAATTATATGTCATGTACTATATATTATTATTTTAACTATTTTATGTGTTGCGCGGCTTGGAATAGAGGTATGTTCATGTGCTCTCTTCTGGCGTGTGCCAATATGGATATGTTGCAAGTTGTGAAGTCATGTGATCTGGCTCCTTAGGACATGCATGCTAGGGTATTTGATGGGGTGATGTGGGATGGAGGCATGAAAAAGAAAAATGGGAAAGGAAGATAACCAAGGGGAAGTAAGTTGGCTAACATAGGTAAGAATGACCTAAATAACCCATGATCCATGAGTGATGAAGAAAGGGGTATTTAAATAAAATGAAAGAGTGGTAGAAAAATAGGGTTTGCATGGGACTTTTAGGGTTTGTCATGATAAATATCAAGGGCTTTTCATGGGGTGGTTAGAGTCCACATGGGGATAAACCTTATGTATGGGAAGTTGCCTTAGGGCGGGAGGAAGGTAATATAAGTGTTGTTTGGGTGACTGGGGGCTTCGGGTGAAAAATAGTATTTGGGACAGTATAAGGGTGTGTAGGAGACTAGGCTAGCATTTTCGAGGAAATCCTAATTTGATAAGGTGGAAAAAGGAAAAGGAAATAAAAAAAATAAAGAAACAATAATAAATGAGAATGAGTGAGGTATGAAGGGAGAGTTGAGTCTGAGGGTTGTGACGTGTGGGGTGTTGAAATAGTTTGGATTGTGTGAGGCAGAGAGGATGGGCCACACAGACCCAAATTAGGGTTTTTGGAGAAGACTCTAGGGTTAGGTGGTGAGTGGACTTTGAGTGTATAAGGTGTGGGCCTTGACCCCCAAAGTTAGGAGTTGGGCTCCCAATGTAAGTAAGTGGATTATGGGAAGGATATCAGGGCAAGTTAGGAGGTGCAGAGGTCTCAAGATATGGGACAGGCCCTCTTAGGAGGATAAGTGTAGCTGGAGTTATCCATGCATGTATAGGGCGAAATCTGTCGAATAAGATACGGTAAAACACTAATCATGTAAAGTGAATGATTATTGAGCCGGGCCCAGACCGAGCCACCGGCATAATAGTGGCCAAGTGAATGGTGCCATGGAGACCGATCCACTAGCATATAATAGTGGTTAGGTATGTTCTGCCTTATAAGTGACCGATCCACCGGTTATAATAGTGGGGGATTCCGAGCTCAATAAAACAAACTCTCAATTTGCTAAGACACGTAAAAGACACTAAGTACTTACAGTGGAACACCATGAGAGTTGTAGCTAGACCGATCCACCGGCATAATAGTGGCCAAGAGCGTTTATCCTGAAGACAGATCCACCAGCATATAATAGTGGTTAGGTGCGTTTTACCTTGCAATTGATTGATCCATCGGCTATAATAGTAGGATTTCTGTACTCGCATGGATTGATAAAAATTATGGTGTGAAATCAGTACTTTTGATAAATTAAATAATTAGTTTATTCAACCACTATTGGCCTTTATTTACTTGAGAGATTGTATGCTATCATGTTTTTGTGATTGTGTTATGTGTTCTTATGTGTTAGCCTTATTGCACGGTTACCTTTCTTAGTACGTAGTATACTGACCACCCGTTTCATAGGTACCGCTCATTCCTACGAGCAGATGGCCCTTCTGACTTAGTGCAGGTCGGTGATTCTATCTTCGATACTTACGACACTTACGAGGCATCGGGCGGGGCTGAGAGTTGAGCCTAGACCTAGTTTGGGGGGTCGAGAGTGACATGGTCGGAGTCTATCATCCATTTTGTCTTTCCTGTATCGTTATATTTTGTTTTATTCTATTGTATGATGTTTTCTGTCGTTTGGTACTTTAAAACTGTACTTATAGGCTATACCTTTTGATTACCGCACTTTGATTTCTTGTATGGTTAACAACTCATTTCTTTTATGAATGCTCGTTTTAATTATTGACTCATATTTGATGTCTATCCCGATCAGCCTTAGCAATTGGTATTGGAATGGTAGTAGTGAACTAGTCTGGTACTAAGTGTGGCGGTAATATCCCCATAATTTACATTTTGTCATTTCACTTCGGCTAAACCTTTTCATTAAATGAAAATTTTTAGTTGTAAATTTTAGGGTATTACACTCCCACAAACACTTATACAAGGATCGGTGGTCTATTAGGTTGTGGTTAGTAAAGCATATGCCCAAATTTGTCTTTGGAGTTATTGACTATAAAAACCAAACTAGGATTGGTTCTCTATTGGGTTATGTTTGGAAGAGGGTGTACCCATGCTTGTGAAACCTATGTTCCTTGTATTGAGGTTGTGAAATTCATTTATGGTGGAAGGTCAGGTGTGGTTGTTTGAACATCTTAATATATTTGGATTTTGTATTCACATATTCGAATAATAATAATTATGTGGTTTATTCTTATTTGATATCCATGAGATTATCCAATGTATTTGTTAATCCATGATTATATATGTAAGTGTGCTTATAATTCTATGATTACCATGACCTCTACATGGAGCATGAGCCTCAAAATGTTATAGGATAGGCTTGTTTTACTAGTACTAATATTACTTTCTATGACCACTATGTTAATCAAGCTTTTGTTCAACGAAGTAGATGATGATTTGTAGGTTTATTAGTTTGATGTGGCCCCTTGTATGGCAATTCTTGGGAAGAATTATTGTAGCGGAGAGTTAAGCTATTAGTTATGTTAAGCTTTTCCCAATGCATTGGAATACATTAGTCATTTTGGTTTCTAAAATCTTGGCTCTATTCCTATAGTTGGGGATGGGGCGGCTAAAACTTTTTCATATAATATGTTGCACATCTCTTTCTTTCTTTCTCTTCCACTTTCTCTAATTCTCATACATAGTTTTAGTTAAATATTTTAACGTTACATCTAGCATGATTTAGGTGAATAGTCACACACCTCTTATGTTTAATAAAGTAATAACATTCCACATTTTTTTATCACTTTCACATTTTCTTAAATGAATATATTTGGTTAAGAAAATTAGGGGGGTGCTACAGTAGCACTCAACACTCATCACAATCCAATGCAAATTTATTCCATAAGGTGTTTAGAGTGATAACATCTAACATAAGACAACCATAATTATTATTTGTTAAGGATTTGTATAGTGGTAATACTGAACACAAACCAACTAAAACTATTATTTACATTCAATTAATCAAAGCCATACTAAAATTAGGTCTCTAAGGATCAAGATTGAATCATGCAAAAGTGCTAAAGTATCATTAATCAAAAAAATAACAAAGTGTTGAAACCTAACTAAATATGAAAATTTCTTCTAAGGACCACTCAACTATTTATTGCACCACTAGGCCGATAGTAACTAAAGTCACCTAAAAGAAAATGTTCTTGTGAGCAGAAAAACTTACCAAAAATTCAGTTGCTAAGAAAAATTAATTAGCATGAAAGAGTCATAGCAAGAAAAAGGGATAATACCCTTGTAAGAAATAATTCTAAACTATGAAATGAACCTAAGTGAATACCTTTGAGTGCTTTGCCTTCATATCCTCCTCTATCTACTAAGCGTTATCCACAAATCCAAGTCTTATCACAATTATATTCACTAATAGGATGATATTTGTATGTATCACACCTCGATATTGAGGATCATCAATGATAGCTCACTATATATAAATGACTAATTGAGCGTGATCATCTACAACAAAATGATATGAGAATCATTTGTCGCGAATTTCCTCAATTGAGAGATTTAGATGATGTTATGTAGTTGAGAAAGCCTTATGGGTAATTTTAACTAATAAAACCCCTATTTTTTATTGTAATTAAGTTAATTAATATATTTTTGGAAGTGTAAGACAAAACCACCTATGGAAAATTATTTTCTTATAACACCCCCATATTTACAAACTAAAATTAATTAATAAAATAAGCTTTGTAGAAGACTAAAAAAAAAATTGTAGGCTTTTATACCGTATCTAACATAAAAAGAAATACTCCATTTACCCAATTTATATTATGTGCAAGGATAAAAGAAATAACTCATATCTAGAGATTAGGTATGAGAAGCACTTGATGCCATAGTGACTTAAGATTAGGAAACTAAAAGGAAAATACAACAATAATGGAAATAATGGACATTAAAGTTTTGTAGAGAGAGATTGAGAAAGAAATTTTTTGATAACCACACTAATGCTAACACACCAATTGCTCACTGTATGTACAACATGCCAATATAAATCAACAATTACCTACATGAACGCAAATGGTACCTAATCATGAGAACTACTAACATCAATGACAAAGATGATTTGTACGCTAAGTATCGAGTAGGAACAAATCAATAGAACAAGACATGCATAACACATAGAAACTTTGTAACAAGATAAATACTATACATGCATGGAATACTCATGATATGATAAAACTTAAGAGAAAATGGTATTAGAATTCATATTTAGATGATAACTTAATTTTGATTTCTTAATCATATTTAGACAATGAATGCATTTTTTCCTCACAGATGGGAGATAAGAGTTAAACTATGGTAAATAACAACTTATAGCCACTAGTAAAATGTTAATCCTTATGCAACACCCCAAAATCACGACTTGAAAATTTTGTTTAAATTTTACTTTGCGGAAGAAGAAATTAAAGAACAGTGGGTGTTACCGCCACACTTGACATAAGTCTAGTCTCCTCACCATCCTTACGTCAAGTGCTAAGGCTTAAAACAAGTCAAACCAACAAAAGATAAGAGAAGTACAATATGTAATAAAGAGTTTTACAAAAGAAAGATTATCCATGACAAATGACGATTTAGGTAATTAAGTAGCCAACCATTTAGAAAATAACAAAATAATACACAAAAGACATTAATGGCTTGCCTTACACTCTTCCGGCGCCAAAATTACAAGGAAAAGGGAAAAGGGGGCGGGGTCCACTGGCTCCCTTAATCTAACTATTCACAGGGGTGACGCTCTTCATAATCCTTCAACCAACACATGCCATAGATGTACTCCTTTGAAAAGTGATAGTATCAGTATGAATTCCTCGTACTAAGTAAACCACAACGCCTTCGAAGAGGTAGCATACCCACAGAGAAATCATCATACAAATATAGAATTCATATAGAACATATGATCACATGCAAAGCCATGATTTCATAACACGCATCCACATCACAATTAACATTATGAGTTAGGTCAAAATCCCTATCAAGGCATTTAAAGCATGCTTATAATTTTACAACCATTTTAACTTACCAACAATCATACATTAAAGCATAATAGGAAGAACTATTGATATTCCAAATAATCTAACCAAGGTCAAGTCACTCCTAATCCAATTATTAAAAAAGTATTATGGTGGGTGTCTAATCCGGTTATATAATTTATATAACAATTCTCAAGTGGAATACAATCCCATATCCATGACAAAGATCCTCAAGGAGAGTGGTACCAAAATAAATCACTCGATTCCATGGCAAAGCTCGCCAAGGAATCCACACGACATAACAGTCATCCATACTAAATCTCAGAACTCAAGTCCTTAAGTACGCGTACTACCTATAGGGTGTATGGAATACCTATAGAGAAGAAGTGAGCCCCTTGACCCGAAGGCCCAAACTATGCACTCGGCGGCCAAGTTCAAGGCACGAGATTCCTTTCCAACTCAAGCCTTTATTTGTAAGTAATTATTGTCTTATGAAGTTCCATGTTATTATTTTTAGAATATCAAGGTTCATAATATTCAACTTAGCCATCAATCAAACAACCAATGTCACATCCAAAAGACCACGAGGGTCGCAACCATTCCAAATCCACATGACCTAGGGTTAGGCATCATACCATAGCCCGAATAATTATCCGATTCAGTTGTTGAAACCAATTGTCCAATTATTGCCAAAATTTTTTTAAGGCCAACACTTAGTTCAACTAGTCCAATTATTCACTTTGGAACACCTTTTTTCCTTAATGACCAAAATACCCTTCAACCTATAACTACCACATTTTTCTTCACTTTATTATCAAGTTTACTTATATAGGATGCTTGTTATGACATGCTAGCATAAAATAGCTAATGATACTTTACATATGATAATTTCTTCGGTACGACAAAAGACCATATTATCCCTAAATATTCACCGTACATAGTACACGTATACACTCCTAGCATGCATTTCAAATATCTCATAAATTCATGCAATTTCCATGAATAAATTTCAAATACGAATCATGGTATATAAAATTTACATTTTACCCCTAGAACATGCAACACTTCATAATCACCATTTAAGCACATTTATACTCTAAGTTAACATGCTATACGTCCAAAATTATCTTAATTATCCAAGAGACATATTTAATCCATTTATGGGTCTTGCCATGAAACATGATAAATTTTTGGTTGGACTCTAACCCCAAACATGCACATTTATTTTTAGAATAAATCCATATATGTTGTCATATGCATATACTCTTCAATTTTTAGAATACTACCTAGGCATAAAACATTAGCATGTTAACATATATTAGTACCCTAAACATGCACATTTCTTTTTAGCATAAATCCATATACGTTGTCATAAGAATGCACTCTTAAATTTTTAGAATAATACCTAGGCATATAAATATTAGCATGGTAACATATATTAGTACCCTAAACATGCACATTTTGTTTTAGCATAAATCCATATACGATGTCATAAGCATACACTCTTCAATTTTTAGAATACTACCTAGGCATATAAATATTAGCATGGTAACATATATTAGTACCCTAAACATGTATATTTCTTTTTAACATAAATCCATATACGTTGTCATAAGCATACACTGTTCATTTTTTTTAGAATACTACATAGGCATATAAATATTTGCATGGTAACATATATTAACTTACATATCATAATATTCACATAGAAAAAATCTACAACATGCTTCCATTTTCCACGAAATACAATTCATTTGATATCCTCAATCGAGTATGATTTTTTATCATAGAAAACTAACCTATCGTTTTCACTTAAAAATTATACCGTCTACGGATTAGTTTGGTTTACCTTGAGCTAAGAAATATTAACACCACGAGCTTTTTCCAAAAATACCCTAGGCAGGGTCGAGATTACCTAGAATTGAATGCACCATCCAAACTACAAGCATTAATATTTCTGCAAATTAAAATAATCAAAAGACAACCTATATAAGCTAATACTTAAAAAACGATTAGGGAAAATAAACAAGGCGGCCGGTGCATGAATTTAAGCACCAAACCCACCGAAAGATAGAATACTTATGTTGGGGAAGAAAAATGGCTGCTTGGGGAGGTGGAACACAAGGCAAATGCTGGGTTATTTTTAGGCTAAATTTCGGTGAAGGGGAGGGGAAGTTTGGGGCTACAACTAAAATTTTGTTGCTGAAATTTAGGGAAGGGAAAGAGAGGGCTGCAAGGGGAAAATTAGAGGGCTTAAAGGGAGAGGAAGGAGGGTATTTTCTTCAGATTGGGACTTAATAAAAATGAGGGGAAGGAAGGGGGAAAAAGAGCTGTTGCGTGGGTTAGAAGCTAAGGGCTGTAAGTGGGTTGTTTTTGGGGGGTGAGGGTGTCAACAGGCTGCATGGGGATGGGGGCCTCGAGGGTAGGTTGAAGCATGGATAAGGGAAGGGAATGGAGAGGTAGATGGCTAGAAATGTGGGGTAGGTGTGCAGGTTGAGAGGAGGGAAAGATAGGGGCTGCAAGTTAAGGGAAGGCAGGGGTTATGTGAATCATGGCTACAAGTTGCTAGATTATGTGATGGAGGATGGCTGGGGTTATGGGCTGGGGTTTTACAAGGTGGAGAGGCATCAAAAAGGAGGGAAAATGGAGGGGTAGATGGCTAGAAAAGTTGGGTAGGTGTGCAGGTTGAGAGGAGGGGAGTTTGAGGGCTGCTACTTGGTGGGAGGGATGATTTACGTGGGTTTTATGGCTGCATGTGGAGGGGTGACGTGATGGAGGGTGGCTGGGATTTTTGCAGGGTGGAATGGCGTGGGAAAGGAGGAGAGTGGGGAGGGTGATGGGCTGCTACTAGGGGAGGGGAATGGCTGCAAAGTTAGTGGGTAAGATAGGTAGGAGTGTAGGGTACAGGCAAAAGATGTTCAAGTATGGGAAAAAGGTTGCACGTGTGGGAAAAAGGTGGTAGCTAGCTGCATGGGAAGGTTAAGGTGTGGCAGGTTGGGGGAGTTTAGGCTGAAATTTAGAGTGGGAAAAATATGGGGATGGGTTAGAATTTAATTAGCAAAAACATCCCAAAGTATTAGGCTTTTAAGAGTATGGTTACTAAGGAAAAATCCTACCTATTCAAGGTTTTATTTTCACCATTATTCTCACTAATAATTATCATAATCAATATTATTATTATTAGTGTTATCACTACCACTCCTCATTATCATAATTATTCCTAAAATTATTATTCTTACAATTATTGTTATCGACATTAATTTTAAAAGTGTTACTTATCATAAGGTTATTGTAATTACTATCCTTTCTATTTTGATTATTATCTATTCTCTTCTTATTATCGTTATTATTACCGTCATCAACTTTTATCTTCCTTGCTAATATAAACACTAGTCCGGGTTATTATCATAACTTAACATTTATGGACTTACTCGAAACAACAAGGCGATCGCTTAAAAAGAATCTTATGGTTTACTTTGCCTACTAATCAAACTTTAAGTCTTGCGTATTTAATTAAGAATTTATTAAAACGAGGTATTACACCTTAAGTATGCATTCCCCTTATAGGTTAGTGTACAAATTAGTATAGAACACTCACACATATATATAAGGTCCATTGGTAATGATAGAATCATTTTTTTTTCAAACTATTGCTTTCACTTTAGCACTTGAAATCACTAAGGCATTGAATAATGTGATCTTCCATTTTAACTATTAATATCGTATTAGGTTATTACACAAATACTTAGCACTTAATAATGCACCACTTAATTTACTTTTGTTAATATCATTTCCACTAATTGCCATTGTCACTTCTCTCATGGGATGCCACTTAACACCTGTTGGATGAAATACTTGCTATTATTTAATTCATTCTAGCAATTATGATTTTGTAATACACCTATAATCCTACTATGGTTAATCTAATCAAGCATGCTATGATACATTAAGGAATATTAAGGCATATATAACACTATTAATTTTTATAACCAATTTTTTAATTAATTTTAAGATAATATGGAAGAAATAAAGTGAAATAGGGGGATGCTACCATAGTATCAAATATAATAAAGGTGTGGCTATTCACCTAACTCATTTTTGATGCAAGGTTAATATGTTTAACCAAAACCATACATGAGGATTAGAGCTACTATAAGTGAAAGAAGGAGAAGGAGAGAAAGAGAAAGAGGCTGATAAATGACATGATAAAGTTTACAAAGCATAAATATATGAACAAAGTTAATAGTTTAGTACTTGAAAAGCACAAAACACCCCAAAGTAGTAGAAAAAACCTACATAAACTGATAACCTACCTCTTAGATACATTAAATATTCCCAAGTAATGGCCATATAGATGTCCAAATCAAGCTTGTTCAAAACTAACTAATGACTCATACTCCTTAGAATATACGCTAGACTAACATAGTGAAGTACTGGTAAGACATGCCTATCCTAAAACATGCAACTAACTCATTCTGCATGTAGAGGTCATACTATTTATGACCTAACAACATACTAAAACACATAATCATGAAATAATATCAAATACACTAGATAATTTCATGCATCTCAACTATAAATAAACATTATTATTATTATTATTATTATTATTATTATTATTATTATTATTATTATTCAAATATGTGACCACGAAATCTAATTATATTAAGAAATTTGAACAGCCACATCAAATCTTCCACCATGAATGAAGTTCATGGCATCAACATAAGGGAAACAGGTTCCACAAACAAGGGTATACATTCTACTAATTATAACCTCATAGAGTATGGATCCTAATATGTATATTTATAGGTGATAACACCAAACACAAACATGGTCATATCCTTTGCTAACCACAACCTGATAGAAGAATAATCATTGTATGTGTGTTTGTTCGTGATAACATCAAGCATAAACTTGAGCACACCCATTACCACCTATAACCTTGTACAATATTGATATTAGTACGGGTGTTTATAGGTAATAACACCAAATGTAAACATAAGTATGGCATCTATTAACACCAACTCAATAGAGAACCGATCTCTTTATGATTGTTTGTTGGTTATAGTACCAAACATAAGAGGATAAATCTACCAATCATGGCATACCCATTACAAGTCTCAACCTTGTAGAGAAATTATACCATAGTGTTCTTTCACATTAATTTTCTTAATCCCATATACCAACCACAACCTAGTAAGACATGAAAGATACCAAGTAAACAATGGACAAAATCTTACTAATCATGGCATACTTTTATCAAGATGCAACCTTATGGAGAACCATTACCATGATGTTTTTCCATAGTATAACTGGGTACACAGTGAAAAAGAGAAAGATAAAAATCACAAGAGTGAGAAAATCTAAATCTCATTATTATCATTTTACAAGTGATTAAAATAGGCCTAGGCTATAAATTGTATAAATAAATCATTTTCATCATCCCATAAGTTCAATTATTCATGGTTAAGACCATAATTATTTGTCAAATGCTAAGTCTAGCAAGGATAAACCCTAAAATATCAAAAACTTAACATAAGGGACTAGTTGGTTGGTTCCATAAACCAATTGACTAGATTAGGAACACAAAATAGACTAAACATAATGAATTTATGAACCAATCAACTAATATGGGAGTAACTAGTCGACTGGTGTACAAGTTGACAGTAACCCCTTTCTAGTTAACTATATCCAGATAGTAACCCCTTACTTGTAACACCCCCATTTTTTACTACTAAAAATTTTTGGTAAAACATTTGTGGAAGTAGAAAAGACCTAGGAAAAATGGGTTGTTAAAGCTATACTAGACATAGGTGGTTGAAAGAAAGGTACATAGCAGGGATGATTGGGGTTTTTCATAGCCAACCAATTAAAGGAAAACATTGAGGGTTTGGAAATCAACTCAAGATCCTATAATTGACTATATAAATTCAAGTAGAATAGATACATTTTGTTCTAGGATGTGCTAGTCTATTCTCTAGAGCTCAAATGGTGTGTTTAAAGAATGTAGGTCAATTAGACTAAAATTAGCATTCGCGAATGGAGTAAAAGAAGGTGAACGTAGAAGGAATCTTCAAGCTACTCAGAGTTGTGTTTGAGATCAAAGCATTTGATCTCAGAATCATGGAGAGGAGAGAGGAAGAAGAAGATAATATTGAGGTCATTTCCCCCCCTCAATTGTCCTAATTGGATCAATTTAAGGTAATCTTTTTAGCTAAATCTATCATGAAAATGGTTAGAAATCTCTTAGGGATAAATTAGCATAGGTTGGTAAGGTTCCATTTTAGTATAAGGGATTTTAAAGAAAAATCAAGCTCAAGAATATGGCTAGCTTGACCAACTAGTTGGTGGGTTTAGGTCTAGTAGTCAAATTTTCTACCACGATTTGATTGGTCTCCCCAACTTGTTATTCGATTTAGTTAAAAAACCTAATTTTGCTAAAATAAAAAACTAGTCGATTGGTTCAGGGAACTAGTTAATTGCTTTGCTGACAACACTCAATAAACTCCATTTTTCAACATGATTCCAAATCAAAATTTACCCCAAACTATATCATAACATTAAATCAAAATAAAGGCTGAATATTGGCATAATTTCTCATTCAACTCTCTTACAAAAATGTGGGATATTGCATTACTAGTTGACTGGTTTATTAAAACTAGTGAATTAGTGCCATAGGTAAAAAGATTGCACCATAACATAGAAAGGAGGACAAAACTTAGCTCAGCCAATCGATTAGTTACCCAACACTAATTGAATAAAGATACTAATAGAAGAAATCATAAAATAAGGATGATAGTAAAAACTTGGGAAAGGGTAAACTCCAACAAATCTAGTCGGCTGATCGACCAACACCAATCGATTGGTGGCATAGGCAAAAAAAAAAAACTAAAAATGATGTGATTAATTGTAAATAAATTTCTAACTTAACCAATTAACCCCACCATACTCTTATACTATTAAAACATATATAAAAATACGTTTAACATAAAAAAAATTCATGGATTCATGCTTAGAAATTTTTGAATAAACAACTAAAGCTTAAGCATCACCCATTGACTAGTAGGTAATCACTAGTCAATTGGTGTAACTAGGCATCACACAGATGCAAACATGCAAATGATACTAAAATCTTGTCTAATATATACCAAAATAATATAACATGCTACTATACAAAAAATGCATGTGAAAATTATGCTCATACATTAACAACATGGATTTTACTCTTAAATTTAAATTAAAAAACAATCTCATGCTTAATTCACCAATTTTATGCATAGGGAAAAAATGGTTAAATAATGCTCACATGCTCTATAATAAGGGATATAAACAAGGCTCATGATAAATATTAAAATCATACTTGTAGGAAAGCATCAAAATCAACCATACACATATATATAAGATTCCCAAAAAGGTTATAATGATCACATGCAACTCAACTCAACCAAACATATTATACATTGATATAACGTTAGGTTTAGGGAACAAGCTAAATATATTAAGCATGCTTGACAGCCAAAAACTTCCCAAAGAAACTCTTAAGCTAATATTCTAGTACAGACACATAATCCTTTCTTATGGTTAAAAACCCACCATAACTCATACTTACAACCCACCATACTTCACAACGCATGCCTTGATCATATGTATATAATAACTCATACTTTACATAGAAACATGCTCACAATAAATAATAAATACTAAGGCAAATATGAACACCAAAATTTATCCGAAGGTAAACATTTATGTTACCTCAAAGCAAGTATGACAAAACAATAAAAAATACTCCTGACTTGATGGCTGACTACATGATCCTTGATTACCTAAGGGAATCAAGAACTCAAAATCAATAGAACACACTTTAAAATTGATTTAAAATAATAAAAATAGAAGAATAAGGATAGAAACACAATCCTTAACCTAAGCCCAAAAAGGAAATGGGTAGCTAAAAAGAGGAAAAGAGAGTAATCTATGCCTTTTAAAAAAAATTAACTCTTCTTTGTTCATGGAAAACAAATTAGGGTTAAAATAAATATGATAAAGAATAAAAGAGAAGGGAAATCAAATTAGAAATAAGGAGGAAAAATGATGGGGCCTTAGTTAGCAAGATGAGAAGAAGGGAGAAGAACATTTACAAAGTAAAGGATGATAATGCAAGAAAGAAAATTGATAATGCTTGCAAGTGAGGAGGATGGAACAAGAAATTAGGATGAAGGTTAAGAAGGGCCTCATTTACAAAATAAAGAAAGGGGGAGAGATAAGAAAGTTGAATAAGCCGATGAGAATTGTGAAGTGTAAGGATAATGGGTGTAAGAGGGTAAATGATGAAGCATGGGAGAGATGGTGTACAAGATAGGGCAATGATAGGTAAAAAAAATATGAGGTCGGTCAAGGGTGTAAGGGGTACTTTTTCACGAGCAAGAGAAGAGAGGAAAGTTAGGGAGAGATGGTAGTTGAGAAAAACAACCTCAAAGTGTTTTTGGGAGATGATATGAAAATAATCAAAATGATCCAAATATGCTTATTAGTTCAAAACACACATACTAGAAATCTAGGAAATCATTTGAGCAAGAATCTAAAGAAAGACTATAAAACTTTTATAGCAAAACCACTTGATTGGTTTGTTAATACCGAGTGATTGGTTTCACTAGTTAACTAGCTATCTCTTACCTATTAACTAGTTCTTCTGGGGTGATCATCTATATTCCTAGATAATAATATTGACTAGTTTTGGGTGGCTAATTGACTTTTTTGCCTCAAACCTATAGCGTCACCCATTTGTCAAGCATTTTCCAAAACCAAAATTGTTTTATTTTATATGAACATAAATTATGTATATTTTAAAATATTTTAAGATGGGGTATTAAAATATAAGAAAAGGAAAAAATTATCATAGGAGATATTATGCAAGTGAAAATACCATAATACCCTCCTAAAATCCTACTTTATAATCAGCTCAGTACTCCACCTACAAATTTCATCAACTTATTAAATTTAACACAATACTTCAATATATTATATTAAGTATCATGAATAAAATTTAGATTAAACTCCAACATGTTGCATATATATTGCCAACTTTATCCCTTAGGCTTACATATTCCGTTGTAAGCCAAGTCCACATAATATTAATAGTTATGATGAACATAAATGACTAAAATACTTCACATTTTTTTTACCATATTTTGATCCAAATAAACAACATAAAACTAAAATTTTTTGTTTCAAAGAAAAAGCCCATTTTGCCTATATTTTACCTAAAGACCTCGAAACTCCTTCTTAACATAATTATTCTATATTAAAAAACCCCAATAAATATAATCACATGTTTGATTCCCTACAAAACTCATTAATTTAACAAAATTTCTCCTTCACCAAAAATAACCTAAAAATTATCTAAGTTTTATCTTTCACCAAACTAAACCAAATTCACCCATAAACACCCATATAATATTAAATACCCAAATATGTGATTACCTTAAATTAGACTAACCATAAAGGTCATCAAAAGCTTTAAGGCCAAGGCACACATACACCAATATTTGACAAAAAAAAAACAGCCTCAAACCATATTTTCTCGAGACACATAATCACATGAAGAATAACACTTAACATAATTCTCATTAAATATAACTAACTATTCATAAATCTTAAACATTTAAAAAATTAAGCAAGGGCTAAAGGGTGGTATTTCTGCACAAAGTCATAAAATTGTAAACTTTCATGAATTTCACAACAATACATCAATGTGAGATTATAAATATCTAAAAGCATGATTTTATAGGTAAGGAAAAATATCAAAGAAATTAACTATAACCCCCCCCCCAAATTTGCATATTTTTTTAAAACAAAACTTATAAATAAAAACTATAAAATTTAGGGATGCTACCGCCACACTTAGTACTAGACCAGTTCACTCCTACCGTTCCAGTATTAAGTGCTTAGGCAAAGAAAAACTACACATAACATCATGAAATAATCCGAATTCAAAAATGCGGAAATCAAAGTACGTAGTCTTTACATAATTCGAAATACTAGCTATTGTTTTTCAGAGAGGAAAAGTAGCAACAATAATAAAACTGTTTCTGAATACTCAAACATAATTAATAGATAACAAGGATAATAATCTCAATGGAAAAATGGGCACACCACTCAAGGTCCCGATCTAGCCCAAAGTCATCACTTGGGTCCACCTGATATCCCATAGACATCAATGGCATCAAATAACGTATCACCTACCTACAACACGTCAGATGGGCATTCTGCTGATGGGATACTAAGGCCAAAACATAAACACATAAAATGATCAAGGCCACAAATAAAGGGCCCAAAAGGTTTAGATTAATTTATTTAATTAATCTTTTATTGGAACTCAAATCACACTATTCATTTTCTCAAATCTATGTAAGCATAGAAACACCCCACTATTATTGCCGGTGGGTCAGTCACTTGCGGGATGAAGTCCACACCACTATTATTCACTGGTGGATCGGTCACTTACGGGATAATAGTCCACACCACTATTCCTAACCGATGGATTGGCTGGTTCCTGCTCACATGGTGTTCCACTGTAAGTAATTAATATCTTTTAAGTGCCTTAACAACTCTGGTTTGTGTTTATTGAACTCGAATCACACCATTATTATTGCCGGTGGGCCGGTCACTTGTGGGACAAAGTCCACACCACTATTATTCGCCGGTGGATCGGTCACTTGTGGGATAATAGTCCACACCACTATTCCTAAATGGTGGATTGGCTTGACCTGACTCAATAATCTTTCACTTTTAGTGATTAATGTTTTAAGTATTTTATTCAAAACTTTCACCCAAACATGCATGACTAACTCCCACTAATCTTATCCTCTAAACCCTAGTTGACCACACCATACCATGGAAACCATCACCAACCCTAACTTCCACGTAAACCCTAACTCCCATGCAACCCTAACTCCATGTAAACCCTAGCTCCCATGTAAACCATTCACTCCCATGCAAACGCTAACACCACCATGCAAATGCCAACACCTCCATCAAAACCCTAATACCGCCATACAAACCCTAATACCACCATACAAACCCTAATACCACCATGCAAAACCCTAATACCGCCATGCAAAAACCTAATACCACCATGCAAACCCTAACACCACAATACATGCAAACATTAACTCCATGCGAACATTAATTCCATGCTAACCCCCAATTCCATGCAAACATTATGGCACTCCCATCATATTTTTACAAAACCTATCATGCATGTCTTATGGGCCACACCATACAATAATATCACAACTCCAACACATAATACACATGCCAAAAATCAATATACTATCTAACCTTAACTTCATATCATGCTTTACATATGATAGACGTACCAATACACATAAAATACATTATAATTCACATCACATGGCGTGCATGGCATATAAATCACATAATACACAAACGGCCTTAGTACTCTGTTACCTAAAATGTCACCGGTCATGGAGCATGCGTCTATACCTCTTGAAGGCTTTGATTGGGCTCACCTATTATGGAAAAAAAACTAGAATTAAGTTTCCTCCTAAAAATACTATTATTTACTAACTTATCCTAAGACTTGGTTTTTAATTAGAATAATGCTATACTAACATTAACTATACAAAATACTACTAAAAATTCTAATAATAATATCAATGTAATTTAAAACGAAAGTTGATATAAGGGTTTCTACCCTTCACCAAAATAATGTTAATAATGATAGTAGTAATAATCATAATAATACTAGTAATATTAAAAATATAAGTAATACTAATAATATTAATATTAATATTAATATTAATAGAAATACTAAAATTACAAGGAAGGGTTTTTGATCCAACCTCCAAATAATGGAGTACAATTCAATAATAGTAGTAATAATATTAGTAACATATATTACTTATAATAATATTAAAAATAATAAAGATAATAATAATAATGATAGTAAAAATAATTATAAAAATACAAGGGTGCGAATCCTAATTAAAATTTAGGGCTTCGGCCATCCATGGATAAATAATAATAATAATAAAATAATAATACCAATAATAATATTAATAATGATAATAAAAATTATAATGATATAAATAAATACTTATAATTTGAAACTAACCACCTAATTAACTCAAGACTACACTCAACCCTACCAATAATATTTTGCATTAATATTACATCCAGTAATAATAATAATAATAATAATAATAATAATAATAATAATAATAATGATAATAATAATAATAATCGAATAAATGTTAAATATTGAAATAAAAATAGAATACATTTAAATAAATAGGGGAGAAGGGCTGAGAGGGTTTAGGGCTTCACCTTGAGTCAATAGAGATGGGGGGCACCGACGGCGGTAGCGGCCAGAAAAGTTGGGTAAAAAGGGGAAATGTTGGGGTTCGAGAAGAATAGATGGAGAACAAAGGTGGAGGTTGAGGTACTGGTGGTAGCCTAGGCTGAGAGGAGTAAAGTGAGGGTGGTGGCACGACAAGGGGCAGTGGCGCACGATGGTAGTGGGAAGAAAGAAAAATGAGGGAAAAAAAGGAAAAGATAAAAGGAAAAAGTAAAAAGAAAAATGTCTGGATGGACTCGGCTACATCTCCTACAATATGGGCCTCTCGGGGGCCCTTGACTCCCGCTGTGACCTCTCAGTGGTGGCCTCCTAGACTCTCTAACCCTAGGCTGGGTCCTACTCTCATAACTCCGAACCTCGGGCTTCCTCTTCCCAAGGATGGAGGCATCCTTATGAACCTGCGTATCTGCTATGCAAGCACGCTCATACAACGATGCTAGATATGTGAAGGGCACCGCACCCATCATCTGAAGGATGCTAAAATTTAGTCCCTACTCAAACTGAAAGACCACCATGGACTCGTTAGAGGCGATCCCTAGAAAAAACTGAAGCAACTCGATAAACCGGGTGTGATACTGACGGACTGTCATAGGCCCCTACGTCAGTTGCATGAACTCCAAGAGCTTGTCCCTTCCGAGGATCTTGGGATAGAATATAGTACAAAGGGTGGTCTTAAGTGCCTCCTAGGTATCCGGAGGACTATATCTTATGCGAAACTCCTCCCACAAGGCTTCTGCTATGCCCCAGAGGAAGAATGTTGTAATGCTAGGCCGTTGGTTGGGTAAGCAATCCACAACCTCAAAGGACCCCTCTAGGGTCATCAGATTCTCCTCCCTGGAATATGTTGGAGGGTGATATCCGATAACCCTCCAAAGCCAGTCTTCCCTAGCGTTTTGAGAGTGCTAGGTGAACTCCAAGAAGGTGGTGACAACCTCCTCCAATTGATTAATACTTCTGTTCTTGCCATCTAGCTGCACGAAACAAAAAATTTTAGAAATGAACCCACTGGTCCAAAATTATTAGCAAGGTTTCCTACTTTCAGGGGAAAACCCTAATCTACCCTTGTACTCCTCATTGTGGCTGGGCTCCAAGATTTTTTTTTAAAAACAGAAGGATTTTCAGTTAACGTGGGAAATCCTTTCAAAATTCAATAGCAACTTCCAAAATTAACTTTATTTCCAAAAATGATAGTGGTCAACAAGATCAACCGCTCTGATACCAACTTGTAACACCCCCTAAATTTTACACATTTGTTTTTAAAACAAGACTTATAAATTAAAAATCATAAAATCTAGGGATACTACCGCCACACTTAGTACCAGACCTGTGTATTCCTACCGTTCCAGTACCAAGAGCTAAGGCAAAGAAAAACTACACATAACATCATTAAATAATCTGAATACATAAATGTGGAAATCAGAGTACGCATAAGTCTTTGCATAATTCAAATTACTAGCTATTATTTTTCAGAGAGCAAAAATAGCAACAATAATAAAATTGTTTCTAAAGACTCAAACATAATTAATAGATAACAAGGATACTAATCTCAATGGAAAAACGACCATGCCACTCTAGGTCCCAATCTAGCCCAAAGTCATCACTCGGCCCCACCTGATGTCCCGTAAACATAAATGACATCAAAGAACGTATCACCTACCTACAATACGTCAGATGGGGCTTCAACTCATGGGAATGAGTAGCACCCATGAAAGCAGTGATCAGTTTCTACGTACTGAGTAAGGTAACCAAACACTAAGGCCAGCACATAAACACAAAAAATCATGTAGGGAATATTCAACTTACGCATTCAAACCCACACATGTAGTACAAAAGATCATGAAGAAAATTGTACAACTTATAAATGATCAAGCCCACACATAGAGGCCCAAAAGGTCTAAATTAATTTATTTAATTAATCTTTTATCGGAACTCGAATCACACCATGCCTTTTATCAAATCCATGTAAACACAGGAACACCCCACTATTATTGCCGGTGGGCCGGTCACTTATGGGACAAAGTCCACACCACTATTATTCGTTGGTGGATCGGTCACTTGTGAGACAATAGTCTACACCACTATTCCTAACCGGTGGATCAGCTGGTTCCTGCTCACAAGTTGTTCCACTATAGGTAATTAATATCTTTTAAGTGCCTTAACAACTTTGATTTGTGTTTATTAAGCTCGAGTCACCCCATTATTATTGTCGGTGGGTTAGTCACTTGCGAGACAAAGTCCACACCGCTATTATTCGCCGGTGGATCAGTCACTTGCGGGACAATAGTCCACACCACTATTCTTAACCAGTGGATTGGCTGGACCTGGCTTAATAATCTTTCACTTTAAGTGATTAATGTTTCAAGAATTTTATTCAAAACTTTCACCCATTCATGTATGACTAACTCCCACTATTCTTATCCTTCAAACCCTAGTTGACCACAGCATACCATGGAAACCATCACCAACCCTAACTTCCACGTAAACCCTAACTCCCATGCAGCCCTAGCTCCACATAAACCCTAGCACCATCATACAAATGCTAACACCTCCATGCAAAAACCTATTACCGCCATGCGAACCCTAGTACCACCGTGAAAACCCTAATACTGTCATGCAGAACCCTAATACGACCATGCAAACCCTAATACCACGATGCAAACCCTAACACCACCATGCATGCAAACATTATATCCATGTAAACATTAACTCCATACCAACCCCTAACTCCATGCAAACATTATGACACTCCCATCATATTTTTACAAACCCTATCATGCATGTCTTATGGGTCACACCATACAATAATATCACAACGCCAACACATAATACACATGCTGCAAATTAATATACGGTCTTAGCTTAACTCCATATCGTGCTGCACATATGATAGACATACTAATGCACATAAAATACATTATAATTCACATCACATGGCATGCATGGCATATAAAGCACATAATACACAAACGACCTTAGTCTCCCTTACCTAAAATGTCACCGGTTTGGAGCACGCTCCTATACCTTTTGAAGGCTTTGACTAGGCTCACCTATTATGGGAAAAAACTAGAATTAAGTTTTCTCCTAAAAATAATATTATTTACTAACTTATCCTAAGACTTGGTTTTTAATTAGAATAATGATATACTAAGATTAATTATACATAATGCTACTAACAATTCTAATAATAATATCAATGTAATTTAAAACAAAAGGTGTTATAAGGGTTTCTACCCTTCACCAAAATAATGTTAATAATGATAGTAGTAATAATAATAATAATAATAATAATAATAATAATAATAATAATAATAATAATAATAATAATAATAATAATAATAATATTACAAATATTAGTAATACTACTAATAGTAATAATAATAATATTATTATTATTAATATTAATAGAAATACTAAAATTACATGGTAGGGTTTTCAACCCTACCTCCAAATAATGAAGTAATATTCAATAATAGTAGTAATAATATTAATAACATATATTACTTATAATAATACTAAAAATAATAAAGATAATAATAATAATAATAATAATAATAATAATAATAATAATAATAATAATAATAATACTAGTAGTAGTAGTAGTAGTAGTAGTAGTAGTAGTAGTAGTAGTAGTAGTAGTAGTAGTTGTAGTAGTAGTAGTAGTAGTAATAAAAATACAAGGGTGCAAATCCTAATTAAAATTTAGGGCTTCGGTCCTCCCTGGATAAATAATAATAATAATAATAATAATATACTAATACTAATAATAATAATATTAATAATGATAATAAAACATATAATAGTACAAATAAATACTTATAATTCGAAACTAACCACCTAACTAACTCAAGACTACTCTCGAACCTACCAATAAAATTTTGCATTAATATTACATCCAATAATAATAATAATAATACTTATAATTGAATAAATGTTAAATATTGAAATAAAAACAGAATAAATTTAAATAAATAGGAGAGAAGGGCTGAGAGGGTCTAGGGCTTCACCTTGAGTCGGCAAAGATGGGTGGCATTGGCAGTGGTGCACGGCGGCGGTGATGGTGGCCGGAAAAAGAGGGTAAAAAGGGGAAAAGTTCAGGTTTGAGAAGAATAGATGGAGAACAAAGGTGGAGGTTGAGGTGCTGGTGGTAGCCTAGGTTGAGAGGAGTAAAGTGAGAGTGGTGGCTCGGCAAGGGGTGGCGGTAGAGGTGGCAGCCGAATGGAACAGGTAAAGAAAAAGAGGGGAGGAGGAGAAAAAGAGAAAATAAGGTTATGGCTAGGTAGAGGAGGATTAGTAAATACTTCTAGATGGTGCAGAAGCGGTAGAAGTGGCAGATATGGTGGCAAATGGTGGCTCGAGGGTTGCGGGGGTTAAAATTTTAGTTTGATGGCAGGGAACTTCGCACAACTGTGGTGGCTCATGTGAGAAGAATTGAGGCAGATGGGTGGCTCAGCTAGCTAGAGGGCGGTGCAGGGAAGGTTGTGGTAGGTAGAGATGGTGGTGTAGTTGGTTGACAACGGAGTACGGGTCATCTAAAGTCGCGGTGGCGCACAGGCCCAATCGGCAGGATGAGAAAAAAAGAAGAAGAAAAGAGAGAAAAAGAAGGATAAGAAAGAAAATAAAAAGGAAAAAGGAAAAAAGGAAAAAGGAAAATTAAAGTGGTTTGGGGTTAAATAAATTAATTAGAATATTTTGGTTATTTTAAAAAGAAATATTAGAATAAAATAATATTAAATTTCCTTTTTAGGTTAATTTTGAGTTTTTAAAAGATTTTTCCTAAATTCCTTTTTTATTTGAAAAAAGCCAAATTTTTTCCTTTATAATAATATTTATAAATTCCTTATTAATTTGCCCTAAATAAATCCTTCCCATTTCAAATAAAATAATTAATTAAATTAGTTTCCTAATAAATATTTATTTAATTATATTTCTTAAAATAAATATTTTTGGGGCATTTCATTTGCCTAAAAAGAATCACATATCATTTGAAATACCTAAAATAGAGTTGTTTATCCTTACCAAAGCTACACTAATTTCTTTGGAACAATAACTACTCCTAAGAACTCTCCTTAAATAGCTTAGGATCACCTAATAAATCATAAAAATAATAGTTTATAAAGACATAAAATTAGTAAAGGAAGGGTATGTGAAATGAGGAGAATAATGATACACAACCACAAAAAAGGGAAAGAGTAAAGGGTGATGGAATTTAGTTAGCTATAATAGTGCAAAATTGCCCCCTATAATGCACGATAAGGACACTAATAATCAATCAATAAAATAAGAAGATAAGGGCTACATTAAATGATACCAGAATTAAATAGGGTGTTATCAATGAAAAGGAAGAAAACATATGTGAGGGGTAGGTCTTAATGAAGATGACATAGGTGGATGGAGGATGCTTGAGCAGATAACACATGTATAGGGTAAGTGGTGTAAGTATATGACACATGTGGAAAGAGGATGCATGAGAATGTTATATAGATGATGGATAAAATAAAGGCATGCAACAACATAATGCAAGACAACTAAACTAGAGGAAGAGAAGAAAGTTAGGGAGAGTGTTTGGTTAATAAAATTTAGGGAAAAATGAACAAAGAAGACACATCAAGGTAGAAAAGTGCCAAATAGGGATAAAGGAAAAAGGGGCTGATGTAAGTGATTATGTCAGTTGTATGCAATGAAAATGTAAGTCAGGTTAGTGGTGGTAATGGGGAATGATAAGGGGCTATATGCCATGTATTATGTGAGTTAAGATGGCATGGGCTAGGTGAACTTTCTTACTTAACACTTAAATGGAGAGTCGATGAATAAGTAAGTACATGTTATAAGGATATATGACTATTGTAATTTTGTCTATGTTTTTGCTTTAATAAAGTCAAATAGAAAAGAAATCTGATTAGAATCTAGTTATACAATTTTAATGATAAAAAGATATAGTCAAAATTTTATTTACAATTAGTTTAATGGATTAAATTGTAAAGAATATGTGAAATATTCTTTTTGGAGAATAAATAGGAAACTAACCTTGAAAATAATGAAAATTTGAGGGAATTAAAAAAAAAGGTTTAGGAATCCAAATAAATATAAATATCATTGATCAAACTTGGTTTGAATATGAAAGTATGGAAAATAAGAGGATATGACAAAATTAGATAATACGTGGAAACATTTCTTTTTTGTAAATGGACAAAATAAATAACAAAGAGTCTAAATGGGCAAGGATTATTATGATTTTTTTTATAAAATCAAATATATAAAAAATTATCTTAGAATCGATTTGGAGCTCAAACAAATAAAATGAGTAAAAATAATTAAAATCATCTACTATGGTAAAATTTCTTTTTTGGTGATTCAATGATCTTGAAGGAACGAGTAATGTAAAATGGAATATAATGAGTTGATAGGCTTAGAAATAGGTTTATAATGATTTGGAAATTTTAGCTAAGTTGGAAACATGTGAAAGTAACTTAATTAAATAATTTGTAGAAATGTTACTTCTTACAAATAATTGGAATCAATTGTATAAGGCTTGGTTTTAATATATAAGAATTGAAAATCCATGTTAAAAATGTTAACAATGGATTATGAGCCTAATTAAATAGTAATTATAGTAATAAAATTATGTATTACATCATTATCCATGAAAAGAGATTTTATACCGAAAGTTAATGAAATATGGGTTTGCAATTAAGAGAAGGATGATGTAAGAGAAATATGATCACCACAAATTAAAAATATGGTAATAGTGAAATACTATTAGGGTATTAGACTGTATAAAGAGAAACACTAAAACTAAACATAATAATTCTAAAAAGCCCGGGGTGTAGGTCACACATGGCCTTCCTTAACTTCCAAATTATCTCTTATGCTCTATGGAAACTCTAGAGGACCGTTACAAGTGGAGCCCAACTCGTGTGAATCTATGTACAGTACCTCATCCTAAATCCTTTAAAATATTGATATAACATAAAGTAGTTTTGTTTTTGGAAATTCTTGGAAAATGGGTGAATAAGCGAGTTTGAATGATACTTATCAACTCTTCATACCTAATACTAATCAATTTGTTGATGAAAAAACCCATGTATTCACTATTGAAGAACTAGTCAATAGGTATGAGGAAAAAGTCAATTAGTTTTGCTAAAGATTTATGTTACTTTGTTGTTATTTTGTTCAAGTTCTCTGCCAATGGTTTCAAATTTTTTTTATAAGAATCTCTTTGTAATAATAAGCAGATGTAGGTGCTTCAAAAATATTTCCCCATTATTTAGTCTGTTATATGATTTTATTTACCTAAATATCCTGCAAAATCACTTTTGAGGTACATTTTCACTAACTCTTTCTCCCTCTAACTTGTAGGATTGTATGCAAACGTTCCATTTTTCTCCCCTTGAATTATTATGCTGGGGTATGTGACAGGGTAAAGAGAGACATCACTGGATACCTTGGTTGCACTGAAGGATCTTTTCCTTTCAGATACCTGGGCCTCCCCTTAGCTTCCTCTTGTTTGAAAACTCAGCACTACCAATGTGTTATTGACAAGCTGTTGGAAAAAATTAGAAACTGGACCTACAAATATCTTAGCTATGCAAGTAGATCCCAATTGATTTCTACTGTGCTCCAAGGGATTACTAATTTCTTGGCAGAAATACTACCTCTCCCCCATGGTATTCTCTCACAAATCAAGAGTATTTATAGAAACTTCCTATGGTCTAGGGCTAACTCTGGACATAAAAATCCTGTTACCTAGAAGACAGTGTGTCTCCCCAAGGATGAGGGGGGCCTAGGCTTGATTGATCTAAAAATCTAGAATTAGGCAGCTTAAGGGAAGTGGTTGTGGAAAATCATCTACAATAAAGAGAGTCTCTGGATTAAGTGGGTGCATGGTGTTTACTTAAAACAAAAGGATATAGCTACTATCAGAGTTTACCCCTATCACTCCGGGCTATATCATAATATAATGAAAATTCGACCCCTCCTCCTGCAGCATATTATTGATGGTAATTGTGGCACCGATACTTACTCAATTAGCAAAGCTTATGAGTTACTCAGATACAAAGAAAATAAGAAGCATTAGGCTCCCCTAGTCTAGAACCATTTTGGAAGACCTAGATGTTCTTTCATAACATGGCTTGCTTGTCACAGGAGCCTCCCAACCAGAGAAAGGGTAAGAAAATGGAACCTGTAGATACTTCCTGAATGTAGCATTTGTGCTGAAAAAACAGAATCAATGGATCACTTGTTTTTACATTGTATTTTTGAGGGGAAAGTCTGGGATCTGATCAAGAAAAGGATGGACATGGACATCAAGGCTGTAAATGGGGAATCCCTGATACAACATGCTGCACAATGCACAAAAAGGAACAACTTAGGAGCTGAGTGTACTAAGGCTCTATTTGGAGAAGTCATTTATGGGATTTGGAGATGTAGAAACTCTTCTATGTTCAGTGGCTCAACACACCACCCAACTCACATGGTTAAGGATATTATAAAGTGCTTTCACATTAGATTCAATCAATGTATTAGTAGTAGGGGAAGTAAGAATGCTAATTAGGGAGTTGGTTCTCCCCTATAGTGTGGATACTCTTGAATCTCTTGATATAATCTCTTCTTGTTGGTTTTAATAATATTCTTTATTAATTACCAAAAAACAAATTCACTATATGTCCCCCATGCTTCATTATTTTCACTCCTTATACCATGTCCTTAAAATTTAATCTAATTCAAACCTATCTTCTTTTCCATCCTAATTTGATCTATTCACCCCTCTTTTTGGCTTCATTTTTCTAATCTCAACTCATTCTCTAACACTTTTTATTCTTTTTTTGTCCTTTCCCTTAGCTTAATTTTGCTAAGTGTAATGGTTTCCTTCTTATCTTCCCCTTTTTGGTCTTTCTTGCGTAAAATCAAGGCTTACCCTCCCTTCCTTCCATATTTTCTCAATTGAGTTCCCTCTCTTTCCCTTCTTTTAATCTTCCTTGAGTTCTTCATTATTTTTCATTAAAAAAAGGATGATTAAATTGTAGAGAAATATTGAACATCTAATACTTTTCTTCTCTTGGCAGGCCTTCACTACTATAAAAATGGGAAATAATTATGGGACATTAATAACGATGGTTTGAAAACCATTGTCAAACACAAGAAAATTAATGCGCGGGATAGTTTTGATAACAGTTATAGTTCAAAACCGTTATTAAAAGGGTAACGTTAAAATTTTCATAGATGTTTTAATAACGGTTCATGTAAAACCATTATTAAAAGATGTTTTAATAAAGGTTCATACAAAAACCATTATCAAAAGTCTAAAATTTTAATAATGGTTCTTTGAGGAATCATTATTAGAACCTCTTTTAATAACAGTTCTTTCACCATTATTAAAACTCCAAAATCCAACTTTTATTTTGCTCAATTATGTTTCGTGCCAAAAATTTCAGACTCTCTATACCTTCATTCTCTTACTCTCCTTCTCCTTGCAAACCCTCGCACCACCACACCATGCACCACCGCTCCGGATCCTCTCAATTCAGGGAAACCCTCGCACCACCAACTCTCCACCACCCCTCTACCATTGTCGGCTTTACATGTGCGTGTTGTCATTGTTCCGAACCTAGCTAGCTAGCACTTGTACCTTCATCCTCCATCATGTTTGTAGACCCTTGCCACTCTCAACTTGCTAGCCGTCGTGTTTGTAGCTAGCTCACTTTACGTATGTGTTTGTTCTTCCTCTCGTAATTTTTATCTACTATATATATATATATATATATATATATATATATATATATATATATATATATATATATATATACATGCATGTTGCTATAGGGGTGCGTTTGTTTGTTATTGAAAAATTGCGATTTGTCATTTGAAAAGATGTTGTTGAATGCATTGGTTGAAAATGTTACTTTTCGTTGTTGAATTTGTTGCGTTATTGTTATATATTAACAAATGCATGTGTTGGCCGAGACCTTTATATAAATATATATATAATATGAATGTGAGTGTAGAATTATATACATTTTCACTCATAAAAACTATATATATATATAGATACACATTTTCATTAATAAGTATAGGACACTAGCAATAAGATATAGGAAATGTCATATAATGAAATGAAAATATATTTTATATATGCACATCATTATATGAAAATTTCAATTAGAGATGCACATGTTAATGATTGCTATTTGATGAGGATTAAATAGATATATAAAATAAGGAATATATAAAAGTGAATAATTAAATAGAGAGAAATAATTGTGTATGATAATAATAATAATAATATGATTTATATATTATAGTTTAATTACAGTTAGTTACGTTTAGGATTACGGTTTTATGAGGTTTAGGGTTAGGCTTTATTATAATAAATTATGGTTAATTAGGGTTAGGGTTAGGGTTAGGGTTTATCGTTTATTATGGTTAATTAGGGTTAGGGAACATGTTAGCATGATTTGTATATATATATATATAGAATAGCATGAGACATTTAAGATTAATTCTTTCTAAGCATGATTCGTATCGATAATATAATGGTAAATTATGCTCAACACATAAAATTTGCTCAATACATAACATTCTAACATAATTTATTTTTTTGTAGAGATATGGCCAACAAAAACATTGATAGGGACAACAGTGATGAAGAAGGGAAAAGAGGACCTACGATTATGAGAATCATCACAGACATGAGGAATAAAGAACAATTAGTCAAATTGGGATGGAATACTTACAATCTTCCCATTTGACCTTACGCAAACATGTTCTTGACTTACATTTCACTTGTGACCCGTAACCATATTCCTATCTCCTATAATAATTGGAAGCTGGTTCCAAAGGATTATAAGGAAAATATTTGGTAAGAAATCATGTTAAATATACTATTTTATGTAATCATTTTTGTATGTCAAATGTTATTAATTTTATTACATTAACATCGGTATACATCTACATGTCTTATTTTGTAGTGAGTGTTTAATGTCCCATAGAGTAGGAAGAAATGGCTTCTTATACATTGTGGGGAGCATCTAAGAACATTTAGGTCATATTTAGCTCATGGGAAAATGTATAGAAAGAGGGATGGTTCTCTACGGAAGAACCCACCCAAAGGATACGGTTTCATCGATCAAGAAAGTTGGAACTAATTTATTGCCTATTGTCTTATGGGGGATTTTAAGGTATTTGTTAGACAACAGTTAAACTTTTTGTATCAATCCCATTATTATGCTTAATATTGAAATAAACATGTGAACTTGTTTTGGCTTGTCACATAGGAAAAAAGTACCTAAAATAAAGAGATTGCGAAGCAAAATAAATACCGGCATAATATGGCTCCCAAAGGCTATGCGGGCCTTGAACAGGAGTTGGTATGCATTTTATGATTTATCTATTTACATGAAAATGTTGAATTTTATAATAATATTCTTAATTAAGAATTTTTTTGATTTGTAGCTCCTAGCCCAAGACTTGGACCCATGTACCTCGTCCATAAATAATGGTACGTTATGGAAGAAGGCTAGAGAAACAAGAGATTGATATATTAATGAATATGTAGATGTTGCAGCCAAATAAATTGTAAGTTTGTAGATATCTAGAACCCTACTTAGTTTTCTTTTAGAAAACTTTTATATTATGCTTATTCCTATAAGTGAAATTTATATATATTATATACATTGCAGGATAAACTTGAAACATCAGGTGGTGAGGAGGGGTGGACCAATATAGCATTGTGTCCCAAGCTACAAGAATTGTAGAACACCTTGGAAGACACAAGGCTCTGGGATTAGGTGTTATGAGAATGAGCATATGTGGTTGATCTCATGGTTCTCTTAACACTAATGAGCAAGTCGCCATCCTCATCTAGAAATTGAACATGGCATTTGGAAGGATGGCAATAATAGAGCAAGAGTTTTAATTTATAAAATCTCAAGGGTATAAGCCATCCGATTCAGTTAATGATGATCAGCTACACATGCCCAATGTAAATAACATTAGAGATGGTTGTGAAGCTGATACACGTCTTTCCTCTGTTCTTGAGGTAAGCATTACAGAACATGAATTGTTATTAAATTTATTTGGTGTCATAAATAATTAAGAATGTGTACTATTTTATTTTAAGGTTTGCATAAATGTGACTTATTAGTGAATGAACTTTCAACACTTTTGGCGAAAGGAAGGGTCCACATCAGTTAAAGTAGCCAAATGCAAACAGTCTACGGGTACAATTTAGCCCTAAATACAAAGCCAGTGAGTATTGACACTCCAATCATTGGTAGTGCGCACTTGCGTTGTTATAAAGAGGGCGATGAGGCAACCACAGTACTAGAAGCTCATGGATGCTTCGTGGCTTGTATTGCGGATCAGATATGTCTCACTATTGAAGAGGCATTGACATTCGACATATTCATTAGAAATTGTTTAGTAGTTACACTATTCATACCTTTTTCATATATATATATATATATATTTATATGCTCAATACAAATTAGTTAATATTATCAGTTAAGGAATCAAAAAAGGAATAAAAAAAGAAGACTTCTCCTACTAATTAAACCAAGAGAGGTACTAGCAGAATGACCAACAAAAAAGAGGGCGCTCCTAAAGGAAAGAGAGCTAAATTTGAAAAATCAATTGCCCCACAAAAGATTCATTCTTCAGAGAAAAACCAATCTCCACCAGTAATAGCTTTATTATATTTTTATACCCAAAACTACCTCAGGGACAAATGTATTTTCATTGATTGTCGTCTTAAGTATGTTGGGAGGGACGATGCTACTTACATGGTATCAACGGTTGACATAAGTGACATTTATAATCAGGAATGGATGTCAACCATGAGTGTCGCCATCTTTGTCATGTAAGTATTATTTCATTTTGAGATTTTAATACTCTTAACTTGTACAATTGGAATTTTTATGACCTCTTATATGAGTTATTAGTTATTAACAAATATACATTATTATTATCATCCATAGTTTGGTAGCTAATCGCGCTGTGATGGAGGGAATGTTGTCCACTATTGGGTTTATGTGCCTATACTACATAGTTGACGGTAGTACAATAAGAGTGGGTAGGCACATAAACTATTTAGCGGATTGCATTTTGATTGAGAGAAACTGTAACACCCCCAAATTTACTCCTGAAAAATTTCGTTTAATTTCAAAAAAAAGTTTATCGGAAACAAAGATAAATCTTGTAAATTCGGGGGCGTTACCGCCACACTTAATACCAGAACGGTTCACTCCTACCGTCCCGGTACTAAGCGCTAAGGCTAAAATAGATTAACCCAACAAATACGAGTTGTTAGCATAACACATTCATAGATAAAACCTAAGTAGTACAGAATCAGAGTGCGGAAGTTCAAAGTACAATTCAAGATACGGTTTAAGGTTTTTTTGAAAGTTGAAACGTCACACACTTAAGACAAATAAACTTAAAATACATAAGAAAGGTGAAGTGATAACAGACTCCGGCCACGTCACTCTCGATCCCCAAGCTGGGTCCGAACTCAGTTCTCGGTCCCGCCCAACGCCTCATAAGCATCGTAGGCATCAAATATAGAGTCACCTACCTGCACTAGATCAGTGGGGCCTTCTGCTCGTGGGAATGAGCAGCACCCATGAAACGGGTGGTCAGTACGCTTCGTACTGAGCAAGGTAACCGAATAACTAAGGCCGAACATACAAAGTACACAATACAAGCATGATTATGTAGGCACATAAAACAATGCAAATAGTGGGGCCGATTATGTTCCAATTAGACCTATCCTTTAAGTCTCTTATTACCATGCTCAATTCCACATACACTTTATTAATCCATGTAAGTGCGAGTGCCCCACTATTATAGCCGGTGGACCGGAGATATGTACAGGGCAGAACGCTCCTGACCACTATTATTTGCCGGTGGTTCGGTCTCCAGGGCAAAACGCTCCTGGCCACTATTATTTGCCGGTGGACCGGTCTGGCCCCGACTCACATGGTGTTCCACTATAAGTATTTAGTATCTTTCCCAGGTCTTATCGATTTCATATTTGGTTTGCTGAGCGCGGAAACCCCCACTATTATAGCCGGTGGACCGGAAATCATACAGGGAAAAATGCTCCTAACCACTATTGTTCGTCGGTGGCACGGTCTCCAGGGCACCCCGGCTTCTGGCCACTATTATTCGCCGGTGGACCGGTCTGGGCCCGGCTCAGCATCTTTCTCTTTAAGTGATTAATGTTTTAAGGTATCTTTTTCAACAAGTTCCCGCCCTAGACATGCATGGCTGACTTCAACTATGCTCATCCTCCCAAGAGGGCCCGACTCATATCTTGAGACCGCTGCGCCTCTTAACTCGACCAACATCCTTCCCTTACTTAGCTTACTCACTCCGGAACCCGTCTCCTAAGTGTGTGGGTCTGGGCCCACCACCTTTTACCCCAAAGTCCACTCACTACCTTCCCTTAGGGTTTTCTCCAGAAAACCCAACTTGGGCCTATGTGGCCCACTCCCTTTCTACTTCGTACATCTGGAACCGTCCTAGCACCCCTACACCTCACGACCCTTCGGTTCAGCCCCCATTCCATGTCACCCTCATCCTCACTTATTATTTTAACTCTCCCCTTTTTCTTCTTGTCACCCTCTAGACTCTAGCCTAGTCTCCCGCGCACCCTTATTTTGGTCCACGTACTATTTTTCACTCGGAGCCCCCAAACACCCAGTCAACACCTCTCTTACCTTCCACACACCCCGAGGCACCTTTCTATACGTAAGGTTTGCCCCCATGCAGACCGTAACCACCCCATGCAAACCCTAGTTCTCCTATTCCTTCTCTGACCGACTTATTTCCCCCTTTTGATAATTCTTTCCAAATATTTCCTTCCATGTCCCCAAAACTATGTCACCACACCAAATCCCTAGCATGCATGTCCTAAGGCCATAACACATCATAAATTGAAGCACATTCACATTAAACATAACACATGTAATCACACAGACGTACCTGGATCCATGCTGCGCTACACGTAAGGCATATAGTGACATTTAAAACGTAACACATAAGTACATCACATGAGCATATAAGACATCCACAACCAGTAGTTCACATATCACACAAGTGGCCTTAGTTAGACCCTTACCTAGATCGGCGCCGGGCTTGGAGCACGCTCCTACGCCTCCCGAAAGTTCTCACTCGACTCACCTATAAGAGGGAAATACTATGAGTTAATGTCCCTCTATTGGGAATACCAAAACCCCTATCTTACTCTTATCATGGCCTAAAACTAAGGCTAATATTAATAACTAGTAGTTTATAAATAAAAAGGTAGGGTTATTATCATCCCTAAGATAATTAGTTAAAACTTTCCAATACTCGGAGTGGGCCTTATCATTTTTGCCGTATTATGGTAAGGGCTCCAATAATGTTATTAAAAGCATTAATAATAATAAGAATGCTAATAATAATGGTAGGAATAGTAATAGTAATCGTAATGATAACTTTAGTGACAAAACAAATCATGATAAGGATACTAAAACGATAATATTAAGGACAATGATAATAATAATAATAATAGTAATAACAACACAATAGTGATAATAATAATAATAATAATAATAATAATAATAATAATAAAATTAAGGATAATACGATGGTAAATACGGTTAGGGTTTTGGATATGGCGAACATAAAGATAACAATAATAATGCTAATAATAATAATAATAATAATAATAATAATAATAATGATAATAATGATAATAATATTAATAATAGTAATAATAATAACAATAATAATAATATTAATAATAATAATAATAATAACGATAATAATAACTATAATAACAGTAAGAGTAGTAAGAGTAATAACCATAATAACAAGAATAATGATAATAGTAGTAATAATAGTGATGATAATAGTAAGGATAATAATAGTAATACTAGTAATATTAGTAATAATAATAACTTAATAGGGTCTTGTATTATTTAATACCATTAATTAGAAGTTCTTAGGGATGACATTAGGACCTGCTAATAATAATAATAATAATAATAAAGGTAGTACTAATAGTAATTATATTAATAGTATTAATAATAATTAGACTAATGATAATTATAATAACATTAAAAATAATAGTTAATAATAATATTAAAACTTATTCACCACTTCTATTATTCCAGGTCTAGGGTTTAGGGAGTTAGACCACCTGGCTGGGGTGGTGGCACCGGCGGCGGCGGCGAAGGAGGAAGAATTGGGAAAGGTGGCTATGGAGGCTAAAGGAGAAGAGACTAGGGGAGAGTGGAGGTGTAGGGTGGTAGAGCAAGAAGTCCTGGTGTTTTTGGGGGGTGGTGAAGGTGCTGCAAGTGGCGGTACAGCCGGCGGCGGCGGCGCGAAGGTGGTGCAGGGCTGGAAGGGTCGTTTTTGGGGAGGAATTTTCGCACGGCCAGGGCGGCACGTGCGGCGCAAGGCAGGGAGTCTAAGGTGGTTGGTTGTGTAGAGGGCGGTGCAGGGAGGATTGTGGTGGCACGGGCAGGCGGCAACGGTGGCCGAAGGCGGAGGAAACGGCGGCTGAAAGTGGGGCGGCGCGACGGCTCTGGTTTTCTGGGTTCCAAATTTCGAACCCGATTAAGGCAACGGTTAGAGCTATTTATAGGGAAATTGGGACGGGAAAACGACGAGCTTCAAGTGGGAGGTTAGGGCTTAGGGTTAGGTTAGGTTGTTTGGCGAGATTCACCGGCACATGGTCTGCGATTTGCAGGCCATGATTTGTCAAAAAAAGAAGGAGGTTTCGTGCGGGGAAGGACCGGATCGATTAGTCCAATCTACAGGGGAGACAATGAGGATGAAAAGGGTGAAATGACGGGAGCTAATGACGTGGCGTTGAAGCTTCCTTCTCCGGCAAAAATCTCGGGTTGCAGGTGGTTGAAGGTTGAAGACGAAGTGCGGGTGGGGCGGACCGGCGATTCAGCTGGGAAAGAAGAAAAGAAAGAAAAGGCCGAACCGGCCGGGAGGAAGGAGGCTGTGCGATGGGGAGCTAGGCCGCGCAAGGGGGAAGGCACTGGGCCTGGCAGGCCGCCCCAGTCGGGGTAAAAATGTAAGGAAGAGAAGGGGGAAAAGAAAAAGAAAAAGGAAAAGGAGGGAGAAAAAGGAAAAAGGAAAAAGGAAAAAGAGGGAAAATTAGTGGTTGGCTTAATTAGTATAATTTGGGTAATTTGGGGTATTTAATAAAATATAATTATCAAAACAATAATTAAATTCTATTTTTAGGTTAATTTTGGGATTTTTGGAAGAATCTTCTTAAATTCCATTTTAATTAAAAAACACTTAAATTTTCTCTAATTAAATTATTTATAAATTTTATATTAATTTGAAACTATTTTATCCTTCCTATTTTAAATAATTTAAGGTATTTTATAAATTTCTAAAATAAAAACCTTAATTAACTTAAAATACCACAATTCCTCCTATTTACACACTTATAGATTCCTTCTTGATTTATCCTAATTAATTCCCATTTATTTCACTAAAAGTATTTTATTTTAATTAAATTTTCTAATAATTCCCTATTCGGCCCTGATTTCCTAATTTAGGGTTTTGGGGTATTTCAGAAACAATAAGCTCTATCTCATTCCTCACCTCGCAAATGAACATTGGGTTTTGTACGCCGTCATACCTGATCTTAATAAAGTCTATGTGTTTGATTCCCTTCGAACCTATGATGTGCCTTTTCAAGTAGCTCGTCATGGTGGGAAGGAATTCATCGACATGTTAGTATACTTTTCACTTATTAATTCATTAGCTTATTTATACATATATTCTACTTTCATTATTTGAGGTATATATACTTACAATATTGTGTATCCGACTTTATTTATTAGGGCACTACGAACGGCGTATCAAAGGAGAAGTGGAAATAGTGTCCCAGACCTAAAGAATCTTCAATATGAGCATTTTATAGTAAGTAGGAAGACAACTATTTTTTATTTTATTTTAATTAAAATTAATATCTAATAGTTAGAGAGCTCACTAAATTCATTTGACAGCATCCACAATAGCAAAACAACAATGATTGTGGATACTATGTATGTAGAGCAATGGATCTGATAATCCAGAACAGATAGGTCAACATAGATCCAAGCCATGTATGATTGTTTTTGATATTTTTCCATTAATGAATCATGACATATATGTTTGGTACTTGACGTAGGTGCTAACTGTATATTAATCAAAACTTGGGCATTATAGTTTTTCACCGATGACAATGCACAAGGCCAGCAATACAATGTTGATGAAATTGATGAATTTAGAGACCAATGGGCCAAGCATGTGCACTCATTCATTCGGTATTAGGTAGAGATATATATATTCTACATGCATGTTCAGGTTTGTATTTCATCTATGTCTTTCGGTCTTCTAGGCTAGATTTATGAACTTTTTACTTTGGGAGTAGAGCTACCATGTTGTGGTAATAAAACATTCATACTAATTAGAGATTGACTGAAATTATGGTATGATATTTGTTATGAATTGATGTTGTTTTACAATGCAGATTTGGTAATTATTTGAACATACAATTGTGTATGTGGGTAGGAAAAAAAGAGAAAAAACATTAAAAAAAGCTGTATGCTCAGTTAATATGTATTAGGGTTTAATAAAATCATAATCAATAACTAAAACCCTAATTGGATGATAGAGTTTTAATAACGGTTATTATAAAAACCGTTATCAAAACTTAGGCTTTAGTAACTATTTTGTTGAAAATCGTTATTAAAGCGTAGGTTTTAATAACAGTTTTCATTAAGAATCGTTATTAAAAATGTGCATTTAATCTCAAATTTATGCTCATCTAATACGTACTAGGGTTTAATAAATGCATAATCAATGATTGAAACCCTAATTTGATTATGTTTTAACAATGGTTTTTGTAATAACTATTATTCAAACTTGGTTTTTCACAACAGTTTTTTCTTGAAAACCGTTATTGAAACCTTATTTTTAACAACGGTTTTATGGAAGAACCGTTATTAAAACCTTTTTTTAACAACAGTTGTTTCTTGAAAACCGTTATTAAATTTAAAGTTTATGCTCATATTCGCGGTTTTTTTTTTATATTTTTGATAACGGTTATGAACCGTTATTAAAGATTTAATAACGGGCAATTTAATAACAGTTTAAAACCATTATTAAAACTATAAATTAACCATTATTAAAACCCTTTTTGGGGTAGTGCTTGTTATAGAAAAAGGTTGACTTGTGATTCTCTTATTTTATTTAAATTTATTTTTAGTGTAGGCACCACCAATTTAGAATTAGTTCATCTTTTCTTAAAGATAGTTGCTCAATGTAAAGGATCCTTATATTTAATATCTATAAGTTATCAAGTTATAGGTAGTGGTTTAATTATTTTGATGTGTTTTATGTTAAGAACGTGTTATAATGACTTTTTTTTTCCATAAGCATGATTTTGTATTTTTAAAATTATGGGCATATCTTAGCCATTTTGGCCATATCAAGATTTTTGATGAATTAAGAATGAGAATATGATGTGATTTGAGTTTATGAGTATGAATCCATATTTTTAAAGTGTGAACATGCTTTTATACATGTTTTAATAGTTTAGGAGCGTGATTGATTAATTTATAATTTAATAATTTATTTCCATTATCACATGATGTTTTTAATGTTTTTCCAAGGTTAATAGGCTAACTTGTTAAATTGAGCTTCTATAGTAAATAATCTAAGATGTTATTTTACAAGAGGCACCAATCGACTGGTGCTAGTGAACCAATTTTATTATTTCATCTAAATTTATCATGATTTTTTTGGAGTGACCAATAAGTGAGGGAAACCGGTATGTTGATACACCAATTGATTGGTCACCATCATATGAGTAGAGTGGTATTCCCTTTGTTTCGATTATGTAGTTATAATTTGAGACCTAATCCAATTAACCAGTCACCTAAGGTAATTGTGTTATATTTTAAAGGTTTGACCTTAAAGTTTAACTTAGCTTTTGGTATTCAAATTATGATATTGTCACTAAATGTAAGGAATGGTTAAAATGGTTAAATATGTGGTTATGACTTTGAAGCCTTGTTGGATTATTTTGATGTTATCTCCTAAGCATCTAATTTGTTGGTTTGGATACCTTTGTTTCTGCTTATTGTCAACTCTTAGAAACACCTAATTGGATTTATAATAGAACTATGATTTTTTTTAGGGTTTTTTCTCTAAATCTCAGGGTAGTTAATAAGGAGTCAGGAGTGAGTCACCTTAGCATTGTGTGTGTGTATTGACTCAACACTTATTTCTTTCTCTAGAGGTTTGTGGTCATCCATGGTTTGTAAATAGTATAAGGGGTAGGATAAATACTATGGCATGTTAACATGCCATTAATGTTTTGTGGGTATGGTATCCGTGTACAATCATCCTAGAACTTTGTATATTAATAACTTAGGTGTGTGTGATATCACATTAGTGTTAACCCTTGTGGAAAATACACTCAAGGTGTAGTGGGTATGGTATCCTTTGATAAATTTCCCTCAATTTATCCTTAACATGTGTGGAATCCCACTTGTGTTATCCTTCACTAAATATAAAATCAAGGTATGGTGGGTGGGGTATCCCATGAGAAAGCCCCTTGATATATTTTGATCATGTGTAGTGGGTGTGATATTTGAGTTATAAGTGTTGTGTTACATAACTTTTTTATTCTTGGTGGATAAATAGGTGTGATGGCTTGAATATCTTAATAATTGGAATATATTTGTTCACTTATTGGAATGATAATAATAATGCTTACCTTTTATGAGTTTAATGAAATAATCATTGTTATTATTCTTCTACCATTATTCATATGCATATTTGTGTTAAGTTACCATGTGACCGTAATGTTTAACATGTACCCTTACCATGTTTTAGGGTGTTTGTTTACTAGCATTCATCATGTTGTTTCTACATGTTGGGTCACTTTGATGACCTAAATTATTTTTTGGTGAGTAGAAGACAATTTAAAGGGTTATGATCCTTAACTATACTATGTTGAGGATGATATTGTGGGGAGCAGTTGATCATTGCTTGGATATTGAGATTATCATTTTATTCGAGAGTTATGCTATATGATATAGATATATTTTTGTCCACTATAATGGGATTTTTTTTATTCTTTATGGCTATATAAACTCTTGACTTTGATCCCTATATTTTTGATATTGTATCTCTCTTCCTTTGATCATGTTATGTCATCATCATTATGGTTGTTATTAGTTGTAAGCACACTCACTTTCTTATTTAATTTCATGTTTCCTTTCATTAAGCATGTGTGAATTGATGATCATGCTTCTTCCATATTCTATATGATCATGAAATCCTCTAATTTTGTTTTCATAATGCTTTCATAATTTCTTTCAAATAATAATTTTTAGTCCTAAAACATAGGAGTGTTACACTATCACACCTTGTTGTCAAGAGTTTTCTAGTGTAAATCATCATGTGATAATGAATCATTGAGGTCGATGTTGTTGATTTGATTACAAGGGATCAATTTGTAGTATACTTTCACATTGGACAATAAGTTAGAGAAGTAGGGAAATGAGATTTTTGGAATAAGGGTCTATAACTCAAAAGGTCAAAGAAAGAAATAATCTAGTAGAAACAAGAATTGAAGGAGGTGGATAGAAAGTCAAGTTAATGGACATAAGGGTTTTTGAGAAAAACAAGGACAAATAGGGCAATGAATTACAGGAAAAACATCCATATGGGGAGAATTCATAGGGCTCCAAAGAGTGGATGATTAATTGATGAAACAATGATAGAGAGTGAGGATGATGCAAAAGGAAGCATAATGAAGGTATGGTTAAAGATTAACAAATTAGGGTACTCCCCTTATAAGAGAGATCTCAAATATTTTAAAACCTAGGGAATGATCTCAAAGAGGTGTAATAGAGATAAAAGTTGGGGGGAAATAATTTAATGAAAATAAGGGTTAAAATAGAAAAAAGGGACTATAATAAGAGCCTTGAAAAATAAAACCTTGTCTAAACATGAATCTAAGATAATGCCTAAAATGAAGGTAAGGAAAATGTTAATTAGTAAAGCCAAAGTAAGGAGGAAGGGAAATGTTGATCATCAATTTCTCGATGCATCTCAATTGAATGATTGCCCGTGTGGTTATCTTCATCTCCTTAATGATACTATGCTTGTTAAGATGGTAACATGTCTAGCTACCATCCACAACTTCTACCATGACTCTTAGGTAGATGTGTCTAGAATGGGGACTTACGGAAGCAAATATCTTAGCGCACACCATTTCCTTGTCACTAAAGGATAGACTCCTCACCATATGGTAGTGATTGTTAATGACCAACTTTAATGTCTTAAGCCATCATCGACTCTCCTCAAAGTACACAAGGATCCTACTATTGATGATTGGCAACAAGCATCAAGAATCTAGTTTTTTTTAGGTCATTTCATTTGCAACTAGGTAAAAGATGATAATCATCCTCAAGTTCATGCCTTGAGCCATTTGCAGCTTCTCCTAAAAGTGCAAAAGGATCCAAATCCTGACTAGAGACTATGTTGATAGGTTTATTGACTCACCACAATCATTGATGCGATAAGTACATACATTTCAGTCATTTTAAGCTATAGCCCTTAAACCATGTTAGGGAAAACACTAGCTTACTAAGAACATAAAATCACATCAACACACATAAAGGGCACTAAAGCCACCCATTTCTTGAATCCTTATAAAGCTAATGTCGAATTTAAACTAGATCGGAGAATTTTTAAACAATTATGATTGAGAGAAATGAGTATCTAAACAAAACATACTTTTTACTAACCAAAAGCTTTGTTAGAATTTATAATACCCCCATTTTTACAAACTGAAATCTTTTCTTCAAAACAAGTTTTCTAGAAACTAAAAACAAAAACTCAAGGTGTTACACCATATCCAACTTAGAAAAGATACTCCTTATACCTAATATATGTTGGGTGTAAGACTAAAAAGTAACTTATATCTAGATACTATATATTAGAAGAACTTAATTCAATAATCACACATGATTATGAAACAAAAAGGAAGAGATAGAGATAAAAAAGTAGGGCACAAAATTATAACACACACACAAAGAGAAATTTGGGTAACCATACTAATGGCAACCACCAATCACATACCATATGCAAACTATCACAAAAACAATCAATAATTACATATGAGAGAACTTGTGATACTAGCTTGTGGTAATGAAATACTTATGAAAAATATGATAAGTATGCTATGTAGTGAGTAAGACACCAAAACATATCAATAAATTAAGTCATACATAACACAAAGGAATGATTTCCAAAGATAGATACTATAAATGTATGAACAACTCATAACATCATAATATATAAGAGAAAACTGTATTAGAAATCGTACATAGGTGACCACACATTTTTGATTTCTTAATCACATTAAAACTAAGAAACCACTTGTATTATATCAAGTCCCTTTCCCTCTATAGATGGAAGATAATAGTTAAATCATTATCTCTTTCCTTTTCCACTCTTATTTTCCCCACACATGGGAGATAAGAGTCAAGCTAGAGTAAAATGCACTTTGTAGCCACTAGTAAACTACTAATCATTAAGTATGTATACCACTTATTAAACAATATATGAGACTAGTATAGAGTAGATATAAGGTCCTCTAATTCTAATAAAATCAGATGATTTTTTTTTGTTGTTGTTGAAACTTATCTTTCACTTTAATTCATGGAATCAAATTAGTCTTGACTGGTGATATTCCACTTTTGGTATTAATGTCTTATTAGATCATTAGCCAAACACTAAGCCCTTAGCAAGGTGCCACTTAATTTACTTTTATTAAAATCTCTTACACCTGCTGCCATTATCACTCAACATAAGGGATGCCACTTAGCATTTGCTACATTAAATAGAAATTATTAACAAAATCATTCCACAAACGTTGACCTTTTAAAACACTTGTAATTAATTAAATCTAATATTCTATAATCTTATTAAGGAATGATAAGGCATAATAAAATACAATAAGTACAATATGAGACATTAAGGAAGTGAAAAGGCAATAACACCCTTTGAAAATCCTAACTCACAATCTCTTAACTCTACCTATAAGACTCATAAACTCACCAAATTTAACACAAAATTTTGTTATATGATATTAAGCATCGTACCTATTTTCCAAATAAAATATAAACTACATCCCTTAGGGTTACTTATTCTATTTCAAGCTAATTCCATATAAAATTAACACGCATGCTACTAAGAAATTCCCCAAATCATTCATGTAACATATTCATCATATTTAAACACAAATAACATCTATAAAACCTCAAATTTCTAAATTTATCCAATAGTGATCATTTTGCACCTACTTCTCCTAAACACCTAAACTCCTTATTGATATAACTTAATCCATACTCAACCAAATGCTAACATATTATATATCAAAATTTATATAAAATCAATAAATATATCCTTAAAAACTCAATTATTTAATTGAAATGCCCCTTAACCAAAAAGAACTTGAAAAATTACCCAAATTTCAACTTGCACCAAATTTAATCAAATTCACCGACAAACTCTCATAAAATTTTAAACTACTAGATATGTGATTAACTTATATTGAAACAACCAAAAAGGCTATCAAAAGCTCTAAGACATATACATTCATAAGCCCGACAATTACTAAAATTAGGGATTAACATATAATTTCTCAAGACACACCTCATAATAAATAACTATTAACAATAATCTCATTAAAGATAAAAAAAATTATGATCAACCTTAAAAATTTAAGAATAAGTCCAGAAAAGCCTAAAATATGATATTTCTACATAAAATCATAAAATTTCACTCTCTTATGAATCCCACAACTATACATAAATATTAGCTAATCAAATTCGAATGGAAAGAAATTCATGTAAAGCATACTATCACGACGATTTTCATAAAAGAAACATATCTTTGAAAGACCTTAAACTAGATATTTGTATTGTTACCAAATCTACAAGAATATCCTAAGCACTCTCCTTTAATACATTAGGATGACCTAAACAAGTATAAAACTAAGAGGTTACAAAGGCATAAATATATCAAAGAAAAGGTAAGGGAAATGAAGGAGAATAGCAGTGTAAAAGCAAGGTAGGGGAAGGACGAAGGGTTGGTAGAATTTGGTTAGATATAAAACAACAACAACCAAAAAATGATGGCCCGATCTGTACCCTCAGATACACCATAAGGTTGTTAAAACTTGATAGGAAATCACAAAGATAAAGCTTGTATTAGGTGTTGGTAGAATCAAACAAGGAATGTTTAAAGGAGGTGAGAAAACCTAAGTAAGGGGTAGCTGTGTGAAAAGATGGTGCATGTGGAGAGAGGATAAGTAAGGAGATAAAACAAGTGGATAGTAGATAGAGTGATTTTATGGTGTAGGTTTAGGGAGGATGCATAAGAAGGTAGCAAAGAGAGCTTTGAAATACATGTTTGTAGCTCTAAAATGCAAGCCAGTTGAACCAAAAGAAAATTAAGGAGTGTTAGAGAGGATTTTTAGCCAAGAAGTTTCAGAGAGAAATAATAAAGAAAATAAGGCACACTAGGGTTGAAGAAGCTTACCTAGAGAGAAATTAAAAAGGGGTTATTGCATGTTATTGTGTAGGTTGTATAAAATGAAAAAGTGAGTTATATTCATGTGAATTCATACGATATGAGGTGGGTGAACTTGCTTGCTTAACACTTGAATAAATAGTTAATTAATGATTAAATATTTGTTATAAGAACACATAATTATCATACTTTTATTTAGATTTTGGGTGGAATGAATTCAGCTAGTTAGGAAACTTTCTCATAATATATTTAGAGGTTGGTCAGGATAAGAAAAGATAGTTAGAAATTTAGTAACAACAGTTTAATGAATTAAGTTATAAAGAAGGTTTAAAATTGGAATTTTTGAAAAAAAATAGCAAATAGACTTGGAAAATTCTAAAATTACTAAAAATTTCTAGGAATTTGTGAAATAATTGTAGGATCCCAAATACATAAAATTATTTGATATTATAGTTTTTTTTTATTGGATAAATCAAAAGCAAATTAAAATAGCAAAATAGGATACTATGATGTCCAATAAATAATGACGAGTGCAAATGTATATATATTGATGTGAAAAAGTTTTATAAAATAAAATATCTAAAACTATTTGATTTTTGAATTGGTTTGGAGCTCAAATAGAAATAAAAAATGAATAAAAATGACTCAAATTATCTAATTATGTGAATGAACGTTTTAGCAAGTTAACAACTCAAAAAGAATGGGTGAACTAAAATGGAACAAAATGAGTTGATAAGCTTATAATTAATTGTATAATTAGTTAAAAAATTTAGAAGAGTTAAAAATATGTGAAAATAACTTCAATGGATGATTTGTGGAAAATGAAAATTTCCACAAATAATTAAAAAGAATTCTAGGAGGCTTAGATTTATTATGAATGAGTTGAACATCCATACTAAGGATTTTATTAAAAACATTATCAGGTTAATTATTCATTAATGAGAGTTAGTAAAAAGAATTAGGGTATTATAATACTATTGGTATACCTAACATATGGTTTATGTCTTATCATTCTTCTCATGCTAGGTATAAGGCTAAACTACTAACTAATCTAACACAATTAAATAATGAAAAGAACTTATGTGTAATAAGAGGAGAAATTAGTAAGTTTTACAACCCAAAACTTAATCAATGGAAATAAATCTTACAAATATTAGGAAAAATATTGTGGAGAGCTTATTTATCCAATAAGAAAAACCTGAGAGCACATTATAAGGGATTCTTACGTCAGAAAACCTAACTCTCCAATCCCAATTCCCAACAGCAAAGGTCATCTACTTACCACCTCATCTATCTACACAACATCCTCTATTCATTGAATAAGTAGTTGACAATTAAATGATACATAGTCTGTATGAAATGTATTGAGTAAATATAAACCAACTTATCACATAAGTTCATGGTGAACATGGATTTAATCATGCAGAAAATAAACACGCTCATACTATTAAACATAAACCTATGTAATTGCATTAATTGTTCATGCCATTACATTCTTGTTACATATTATCATGGCCAATATTATCTAATCATCATTAGAAAACCACATGGAGGAACATACATATAACAAATAGGAAAGACAAAACCAATTTATTAAATATGTCTTAATGAAATGTGTTCACAAAATTCATGATGTTGTATTAAAAATTATAAGGGTTGTATAAAGTCTCCTCCAAGAATACTCAACCATGGTATCAAATCCAAAGAAATAATAGTAACTAAACCAACTGGATATAGAGCATTCCCTACATGTGTTCATAATCTATGGTAGTATCACCTGACCTAGGTGACTACACTCTTAAGTATAAATACTCCCTAAAATATCATTCATATACTAAATTAGGAATGATATCAAGACCACTTTACCATTTCTTGAAGGTATATTGTAACTAAGGGCTCCTACCTTTCTAACCCTAAGTTAGCTACTCTAAAACCTTATAATCTAGGCTCGTTCATAATCTCTTCCACTTTATGTAATTAGTGTTATATTACGATGATAAGGTATAAAAGCTACACATAAGGCATACCATCATAGTCACATCAAACTTAAACATAATGGATCTTATACTAACCATATACTCATTAATCCACAAGTTATAGAGCAAATGTTAACTTATAAGCTAAACATTGTACACCAAAAGTATTTAGCTAAAATAATCCATTAATCTCCAATATCACTTTAATGAACATCCATGAATTCATTGTACCTCTCTAACTAAAGATAGGTTTGGCGTAATTGCGTATGCAACTCCTCAATAAATGGCTCCCAGGTAGTGAGCTCTCCACATCTTGATTGGACACTCCTTTATCAAGTATCAATACATCTTAAAACTTCATTAGTTTACAATAGTAAAAAAGGCATAGGGACCTCTAAGGACTTATAAAAAGGAAAAATATAACTAAAAGAGAGTGGAAGAAGCTTTGGTTGTTCATATTCTCTTTCTCTTTAATTGATTTGTGTCTTTTCTAATAAAAGAATAATATTATAACAATAATAATTATGATAACACACAAAGCATAAACCATACCATCATACTCACATCATTCATAACCATAATGGATCTTGTATCAACCATATACTCACATATCCATAATTCAAAGATAAAGGTTAACTTATAAAATAAGCATTGCACACAATAGGTAGTTAAACAAAATAATTGTAATACCCCAAAACTTTATTTTAGGTTTTCAAAATAATTAAGAATTATTGGATATGGTTTAATTATATATGTCATTTCTAATAAAAGAATAATATTATAACAATAATAATTATGGCCATAAAGGAAGAAAAAAATTGTAGGGATCTAATTAGTTTAGGCTAAATTTATTTGCTAACATAAGATAAATTATATGTAAATCACGATAATAATTCCTAAATTAATAAAAATTAATTTATTATTATTATTATTATTAATTTTTATTATTCCTAAAACTATAAAAAATCCCAAACCTCCTTACTACCCCATTTTTCTTTTTCTTTTCTCCCTTTTCTTCCTTTTTCATTCTCCTTTTCTTCTTCTTTTTTTCCTTCATCCCTCCTCCTTTGGCCGGTTGGGCTGCACCCAACGACAGCCTAGTCCTTCCTCCCCCCTCCTTTCTTTCCTTTTCCTTCCTTGACCCAACTTTTTTTCCCTTTATTTCCCTCGATCTGTCTAACCTAGGCACACTTTTCTCCCTCTTTTCCTTTTTTCTCCATTTCTTTTTCTTTTCTTTTACCTTTTGCCCTTGCCTCCATTTTCTTCCCAACCTATGCAACATTGTGCTAGGCTGCTTCACAACCTTCCCTCATGCTCCCCCTCCCTCTTGCAACTGTCACAGCCCCCGCGTACTACCTCAACCCTATGAAACCTTGCCCCTTGTCTCCCTTATCGCCCTGCTGCTCCGGTCTGCATGCTGGCAACTAGCTACTAAGCCCCCTCCCCTTATCTTCTTCCCTCTTTTGTCCACTTCCCCAGCTCTTACACCTATAAATGCCTCTTCCACTCCCTCATTTTCTCTCATTTTCTCTATTGTTCACCCCCATCCCTTATGCCCACCACCCAAATAGCTGTTACTATCGCCGTCATTAGGCTGCCTAATCATCGCCACACCCTACCTTCCTCTTTTCTACATCACCCTCTACCCAAGGTATCACTCCCCTTCCCCTCCTTCCCCTTCCTCTTCTCTCCCACTTATATAAAGTGGGCAGCTCAAGCTGCCCTTTTGTACCTCCCTTCGCCACTTGTGCCACCTTACACCACCACTACCGTAGCTATCACCACCCTCCCTTTATCCCTTCCTGCTCATAAAACCCTCCTCTACCTTACCAAAACACCACTTCCCTTTTCTTTCTCCTCCTTCGTCGTCTTTTATTTTTTTCTTTTTTATTTTATGACTCCCACTACTGCCACCATTGTGTGTTGTTGTCGTGAGGCCACCACTACTACCACAACCCCCTAACCTAGGAAACCCTAATTCCCCTCCTATTTTTCCAACCCAAAACCCTTCTTTTTACACCCTCCACCACCACCACCACCGTGCATTGCCGCCATTACAACCCTCTCACCTATTGTCCCTTCTAGTCGTGCCCTTCTTCCTCCTACCTACTTAACATTTTTTATTTTAATATTTTATTGTTATTAACGTTATTATTATTATTATTATTATTATCACAAATATTTGATTAATGAAATAAGGAAAAGGGAAAAAAGAGTAGGAAGAAGGTAAAATGTCTAGTTATACTCTTTTTATAGGTTGTGAGAAAAATCTTTCGGTGAGGAGGCATAGGAGTGTGCTTCAAGCTTGGATTCCTATTAGGTAAGGATATGATTAAGGCTTAGGTTATGTTAAAAACCTTGTATTTATGTATTAGTATACCTTAGGTGATTGTATGTGAATGTGAAATAAATGTGTGGTGCATCTTGTCTTGCAAGGTGATAAGGTATGGTGAGTATGATTTGCATTATGTGTAATATGTGTGATATAACTTGTATGGATGACATGTCCTGATGTATGGTTGAGATGCTATGACTTGTATGCTTAGAGGCATTAGGTGGGTTTGAGTGGTTGTGGGGAACTAAAAGAATGTAAAGTGGGTGGAGTACGTAAGGAGAAGTGGGGGATATTCTCTAATGGTATTAAGTAGAATAGTTAAGAAAATAAAGGGAGAAAATAATAAAATGAAGGGTTAGGGTAAAATCTTTCATAGGGAGTGTGAGATTTGTATGGGGTGTATGGTCTTTACATGGGGGAAAGATTATGTGGGAAATCTAGTTTGAGGGTTTACCATGGGGAAGGAAGTGTATTTTTGGTGATTGGTGTGCTTGAGGAAGAATTAGTACATGAGTTGATGGAAATACCCATGGAAGCATAATTAGGGCTTTTGGGGGAAAACCCTAAGTTTAGATGAATTGCGGAGAGGTCAATGAGGTTTGTTGGACTTTGGTTTGTGATAACGAGTGTGTTATATGAAGGGTGTGAGTCAAGCTAAATGGAGGGTAGAGATGCGTATGAGAAGAGGGTATGCAAGAAAAGGAGTATTAGTGTTTTTGAGGGTAACCAACAAGGGTATCATTATCACATATGAGAGTTAAAGAGTTAGGTTGTGAGGATTAGAGTGGTTTGTGTAGGGTAATGATGTTGGAATCAAGGGATAATGTGGGTTGTATAAGAAAAGGAGAGGTTAGGGCCACATAGGTCATATTAGGGTTTTAAGGGAAAACCCTAGTGGGTAATGGTGAGCATAGGTGGAGAAATGGGGAAGTGGGCCTTAGCCCACATATGTGGGGGTTTGAATTCATGGTGAGTATGGTGGGAGGTAAAAAGGGGTCCAAGAGTCTTGGAGAGTGTAGAGGTCCCAGGTTAAGGGATGGAGTTATTCAAGAAGTCTGGGTTGGTAGAGTGATAATGAGTCAGGGAAGCCCATTGGGGTTTGCATATCTAGATGTGGGTAGCTTGTTGAATAAGACATAAATAAAAGCTTAATAATTTGAATTGGAAGACCATTGAGTCGGGCCCAAACTTAGGATGAATTTTGTTCAACCGACAATAATAGTAGTTAGTAGCATTTTTTCCTAGAGACCGTTCCATTAGTAATAATAGTGGCTAGGTGTCTTATGCTTTCAAGTAGTATTTCCATTTCACAGCCTATAATAGTGGGGGTTCTAAGATCAATAAGCTAAACCTTGGATTATAATAAATCATAGAAAATACACTAATCATTTATAGTGGAACACCACATGGGTCAAGGCAAGACTTAGGAAAATTTTCATTCCATTAGCTATAATAGTGGCTAGGAGCATTTTTGTCATAGAGACTATTCCACCAGCTATAATAGTGGCCAAGTACATTCTATCCCGAAGTAGTTATTTTCATTCCACCAGCCATAATACCGGGTTTTTGTACTTATGTGGATATAATTCGAGAGATGTGTAAAGATGGTACTAATGGCTTAAATTCTAATAGTGGTGATTAATCTAATTAACTTACTACTTGCATTATCTATATTTCATGTGATATGTCCTATCTTAGCTATATGGTTACCTTACTCTGTATGTAATGTATAGATTACCCCTATCATGGGTGTTGCTCATTTCCATGAGTAGTGGTCCCTCTTGAGTCTATGTAGGTGGGTGATGAGGCTCTTGCTAACTTTAATGCTTATGATGAATTGGTTGGGTAGAGTGACAATCCGATGTCCCAGGAATAGGGTGAGAAAGGGTGTTCCTCAAACTTTTTTTTATCTTCTTATGTTTCTTCTATTTTTATCCCCCTATAGGGGGCATTGTCTTGTATTACATTTCACTCATGTATTAACTTTAAAATTTGTGCACTTTGGTTTCGATATTTAATATTACACTATTTATATTTTTAATCATCTTTGTTAATGACCCATATGCCCTTTTAGCCTTGTGGTTAGTATGAGATTGGCCAAAGGTGAATATTGTACTTATCACGGCAATAACACCCCTCATTTTATTGTATGATTTTTATTAAAAAATGAAAAAATTTCAACTCTCAATTTTGGGGGTGTTACAATAATCTAATAATTACCATTATGATTCACCTCAGAGGAATCAAGCCAACTAAAATAAACTTTTAACCAATTATGCATCATCTAATTGTAAGGTCAAACGAAAGGTGAAAGTTTTAGAACAAAGTCAAACCATGTCCAAATTAACAAGGTTTATATACTAAAATATCACACCCAACCTCAAGGTCCTAGTTGATTAGTCTCCTATAACAATTACACTAGTTTAGGAATTGAGATTCATATAAAATAACCAACCATAAGAAACTAGTTGAATGGTTTCTGAGATCACTAGTCAGTTGGTTATACTATTTGACTTGAAAAAGAACAAAACTAGTCGACTAGTTGATAGTAGAGAGAAAACTCTAGGTAGTAAAGCAACAACTTAACTAGAAGGCCGAAAAAGTTGGTTGGTCTTAGACCATACTAGTTGACTTGGTTTTATATAAAACTAGGTATAGAAACTTAAGTTCATACTAAATACCAATTATAGACAAATTCATGTTGTCTAATCATGGAACTATACAAAAAAAAATACTTAACAATTTAATCATGCCTCATATTTAACCACGACATATAAACATGTTTTAAATCTTTAGAACATAAAGATATAAAGCTAAGATAGAACACGACTTCTACATGTCAGTCATAAGTCATAAACCATGATGCCTATGATAAAAATAAAATCTTTATAATGTATAGCAATACTCATTATGATTAATAAACAATCTAAAAAGTCCAAGAGGTCAAGCCTAACATGCTTACATTAAAGCCTTATTTTCACACTCTTATAATCAAACAATCAAGATGAAACTAAGAACATACTCATATGACAATATACACCTAAAACTCTTTTTTCTCTCTAAATTTTTATAAATAAAAAACTAACAATTAAGATTAATAATCATTCATTCACATCCATCATAAAAGGCAATGATTCACATAATGTCCAACCTAGTAAAAATAGGAGAGAAGGAGAGAAAATTTCTAGCCTTAAATCTCAAGCTCTTATCTTCCTAGGAAACCTTTCAAAACCATAAGATCAAAACTCAAAAAACAACATATAAATCAAAACAACTTAATATACTTAGAAAATAGAGAAAGAAACCAATGTTTAAGGACATCTTCCTAAAACTAGGAATACAAAGGGAATAAATAACTAAATCTCAAACTTTCTCTAAAATCTATTCATCCTTTATCTTAGAAAACATAAGAGGATTAGATATGAGATTAGAAGAAAAGGGTGGCAAAAATATAAGAGACAATAAAAAGAAAAAAGGAGAAAGTTTGAAGGATGAGGAAGTTTAGGGAAAAGAGATCATGTACTACAATACTTTGGCATATTTATAAGTTGAAATGGTGGAATACTAGGTATATATCATAAAAACTCATTTCCCAACCCACAATCATATCAATTAAGCTTGATTTTTTATAGGGAAAAAAGGATCAATTCTAACTTATGAGCTAGATTATTAATGAAGATGGTATTTTGGGGCTATAAAAAAAATTGGTAGAAGTATGAAAATAGAAAGAGACAAAAAGGAGAGAGGGAAAAAAGGTAAGCATGTAGAGATAGTTTGTAAACTAAATTACATTTAAGAAGCCATCAAAAGAAGATAATAGGAGGATGAAGTACATTTCCAAATATTTGTCCTATAATTTGATACAGTCTCATAAAGAAGGTTAAGATAGTAAATCCCATTAGGTCAGCTTGTATATTGTGTAGTCTAAGTTTGAACCTTAAACATTAGCCTAATGAAGTAAATCCCTCTAATTAATTCTACAAGGTCAGGGGTGCAAATTAAATAGGTAGAAGACAATAAGATGGAAATGGTAGTGAGTAAACTACCATGAAATCCTAAACATGCAAATACTATATGCAACTAGTTAAAGGTAATAACATAATAATGATGAATAAAAAAAGAGGATATATATATTAATTAAATATGTTAATCATGCTATAAAATTATACATCACCAATTGTCACATGCTCATATTGCTAACATAGTTAACCATATTATAATAATTTAATTAGTCCAACTTATGCCAAAGGTGTCTCATGAGGGAGAAACACCTAACCATATTTATATCTTTCCTATAAACCACCATAATACCATTCATAAATATAGCAAGTAATGAGCTAAGGCAATTGCCAACTAATATACTAAAATAATCCCATTAAGCCAAATTTAGTGTATAAAGACAGCTACCAAACAAGTATATCAAATCTAAGTAGTGTACGGAGGTAACTACCAAACTAATATATCAACTTTAACCTAATTAAAGGACCATACAAGAGTTATATCCATTTAAATTTACTTAAGGAGATACAAGAATAACCCAAAAACCTAAAATGTACATTAGTCATAGTGACACACTAAATCAATATAGTACCCTCCAACCTTGAAATCTAGTGATATAGTACCCTCTCATATGGTGATGCTAAACCTTTAGTATACATACCCTCTAAGAAGTTCAAAGACTAATTAGAGTAAGCTAGGGCCTTTTTGAAATAATGAGACATCTAAAAACACATTAACTAAATTGAGGACCCTTACCTTGTCTCTAGGATAACAAACCCTAAAGAGCAAACCATTCCTAAATCATAAGGTCTTCCACTTTAATTATTAATATTTTATTAGATGATCACAAAATGTCACATACCACAGATAATAACAATTACAAATTTAACCATTCTGCTATATATTTTTTTATTATTCATGGCCAATCATAAATAAAAGGTGAATATCTATGGTATAAAATAAATTGAAATGCTCCAAAAATATTTATTTTAAGAAATATAATTAAATAAGGATTTATTAGGAAATTAATTAAATTCATTAATTTTATTTGAAATGGGAAGGATTTATTTAGGGAAAATTAATAAGGAATGTACAAATATTTTTTTATAAAGGGAAATTTGGTCTTTTTTCTAATTAAAAATGAATTTAGGAAAAATATTTTAAAAACCCTAAATTAGCCTAAAAAGGAAATTTAATATTATTTTATTTAAATATTCAAAATATTCTAATTAATTAATTTGACCCCAACCTACTTAAATTTTCCTTTCTCTTTTTTCCCTTTTCTTTTTCCTTCTTCCTTTTTCTTTCTTTTCTTTCCATTTCTTTCCTTTTCTTTCTTTTTCTTCTTCTTTCCGATTGGGCCTGTTGCGGCCCAATATCCATCGCTTCTTTTCTTTCCTTCCTTCGGCAGTCGAAACACTACATTTAGCGTCTTTTTCCCCCTGGAACACTGTGTTCCATTTAAAACCTTTATAACCATTGCCGACCGGCCTGATTCTTCTTCTTTTTTTTCTTTTTCCCCCAGCCGCTTGGTTCACCTCCTTCTTCCTCCTTCCTCCTCCATCATTAACATACACCTTTGAAGCTCCAAAAATGGTGCTACCAGCCATGCTTGACTTGACCGATCGTTTCCCCTCTTTTTCTTTTCCCCTTGAATAGTATTTCGACCCAACCTAACCCACTTTCCTTTTTCTTCACGTAAAATCTTCCTTTTCCTATGCATAAATTTGACCCCAACCTAAATTTATGCCGGTCGATTGACGCTGCCAGCTACCCCAAACCCTACCTGCATTTTCCTCCTGCCAACCCCTAGAACCCTACCTTTCCCTCTAAACTCTATAAATATTCCTTATTTATTTGATTTCAAAACTTTTTCCCCAAAACTCTAAGAGCCTAGCTTGTGCACCACCACGACTTCAGATGACCTTTCCTCCGCCATTGCCCTCAAACTAACTGAGCCCCCCATCTCCTTCAATTCTCCTTGCATGAGCCACCATAGCCATGCAAAGTTTCCTACCCATCAAGCCAAATTATTACACCTACAACCCCTCGGGCCACCATCCACCACCACATTCGCCACTATCACTACCTCCTACACCACCTAAAATTTGCTAATAATCTTCCTCCACCTAGCCATACCCTTCTTTTCTCCTTTATCCTTCTCCTCCCATCTCTTTCTCCTTCTCCTCATTTCGGCTGCCACCGCCACTTGCTGCGCCACCACCCTCAATTTACTCCTCTCAGCCTAGGCTACTACCAACACCTCAACCTCCACCCTCATTCCCCACATTTTCTTCTCAAACCTCAACTTTTCCCTTTTCTAACCTCTTTTCCGGCCACCGCTGCCACCACCGTGCACCACTGCCGGTGCCATCCATCTCCACCAACTCAAGGTGAAACCCTAGACCCTCTCAACCCTTTTCCCCTATTTATTTAAGTTTATTCTATTTTATTTTAATTTTAATCATTTATTTGATTATTAATATAATAATAATATTATTATTATTATTATTATTATCATCATCATCATCATCATCATCATTATAAGCATTATTTTGGTGGAGGGTAGAAACCCTTATATCACCATCCATTTTGGATTACATTATTAGTATTTTTAGTAGTATTTCGTATAGTTATTATTAGTATAGTATGATTTTTATTTAAAAACCTAGTCTTAGGGTAAGTTAGTAAATAATAGTATTTTTAGGAGGGAACCTAATTCTAGTTTTTCCCTCATACTAGGTGAGACCAGTTAAAGCCCTAAAGAGATATAGGACCGTGCTCTAAGACCGGTGACATATTAAGTAAGGGAGTACTAAGGCCGTTTTTGTATTATGTGTTTTATATACCATGCATGCCATTTGATGTGAACTATAATGTATTTTATGTGTATTTATATAACTATCATATGTGTACCATGATATGGAGTTAGGGTAAGATCGTGCATTAAATTGTGGCATAAGTATTATGTGTATGGGTTGTGATATTATTATGGTATGGTGTGGCCCATAAGACATACATGATAGGGTTTGTAAAATAATGATGGGGAGTGTCATACTGTTTGCATGGTGTTAGGGTTTGCATGTAGTTGGGGTTTTGCATTGAGTTAATGTTTGAATGGTGTTAGGGTTTGCATGTAGTTGGGGTTTGCATGGAGTTAATTTTTGCATGGAATTAAGGTTTGCATGGTGTTAGGGTTTTCATGGAGTTAATGTTTTGCATGAGTTAATGTTTTCATGGAATTAGGGATTGCATGGAGTTGGGGGTTGCGTGGAGCTAGGGTTTTCATGGAGTAGGGTTTGCATGGAAGTAGGGTTTGCATGGAAGTAGGGTTGGCATGGAAGTAGGGTTTACATGGAGTTAGGGTTTGCATGGGTGTTAGGGTATGCTATGGTTGTGGTGGTCAACTAGGGTTTGGATGATAAAACTAGTAGAATTCAGTCATGCATGTCTAGGCAAAAGCTTTTGAATAATATACTTGAGATACTAATCATTTAAAGTGAAAGAATATTGAGCCTGGTCCAAACCGATCCACCGGTTAGAAATAGTGGTGTGGACTATTGTCCCACAAGTGACCGATCCACCGGCGAAAAATAGTGGTGTAGACTATTGTCGCGCAAGTGATCGACCCACCAACAATAATAGTCGGGTGACCTCAAGCTCAATAAACACAAACCAGAGTTTGTTAAGACACTTAAAAAATACTAATTACTTACAGTGGAACACTATGTGAGCAGGAACCAAACCGATACATCGGTTAGAAATAGTGGTGTGGACTATTGTCCCACAAGTGACCCATCCACCGGCGAAAAATAGTGGTGTGGACTATTGTCCCGCAAGTGACCGGCCCACTGGCTAAAATAGTGGGGTGTTCCTATACATATAGGGATTTCATTAAGGCATGGTGTGAATCAACTTTCAATAAAAGACTAATTAAATAAATAAATTTCGACTATTTGGGCCTTTATGTGTGGGCTTGATCATTATAAGTTATATAATACTCTACATGGTTTTATGTATTATATGTGTGTGTTTGAAAGTGTAAGTTGAATATTATCGTGCATGATTTTATGTGCTTATGTGTTGGCCTTAGTGCTCGGTTATCTTGCTCAGTACATAGCAAACTAACCACCTTTTTTATGGGTGCTACTCATTTCCAAGAGTAGAAGACCCATTTGACGTGTTGCAGGTAGGTGATGCCTTCTTTGATGCCATTGATGTCTATGGGACATTAGTTGGGGCCGAGTGATGTTTTGGGTTGGATTGGGTCCTGGAGTGGTGTGGCTATTTTTCCATTTATCAGATTATTATTCCTGTTCTCTTTTAATTATGTTTGAAACTTCATAAATGATTTTATTATTGTAGCTATTTTTCTTCTCTGAAGAACTATATCTAGTATTTCGAATTATGTAAAATTTATGCGTACTCTGATTATCGATTTGCAAACTTTAATTTATGTATTAATGTGTGATGATGGAAATTTTTTTCTTAGCCTTAACACTTGGTACTGGAACGGTAGGAGTGAACCAGTCTGGTACTAAGTGTGGCGGCAGCATTCTCAGAATTTTTGGGTGTTGAATTTAAAGGTCTTATTTAAAAAAATGTGTGTAATTTTTGGGGTGTTACATAAATGATATGCTCAAGTTATAAGGTTAAACCTAGGATTAGCTAATAGAATTAACCCTAAAAAATTGACAAAACCATCCTTAAGGATTGGTTGATTAATTGAGCAAACTACCTAATTAGTTTTAGAGTAGTAACAATTAATAGGTTACCAAAAATGGACAAATCAGTTAATTGGTTTATGGGTAACAAGTTGATAGGTGAACCGATTGATTGCTTAGGACCTTAACAAATTAACCAACTTAGGGTCAAAACAAGAATATAAACTACAACTTAATTAGTTAACTGATGGCCTAAAACCACTCAACTGATTTATAAGTTAATTGGCTAACTTCTGTAAAACACAAGATAAAAGCATGCAGTAAAAAATAAATGAATGTTTAATAATCTATACATTTATAACATGCTCTTAAGCATAAAACTCATATGAATTATGATAATTAAATTCATATCATGTTTACAAAATTTATTTTATAAACATCTATCATCATCTACAAAGTTTCACTAAAATAATCAAAATGGCCAAATATACTATTATGCCATAAAGCACCATACATAACACCAAAATTCATACTATACACATTTTCAATTAAACATACCACTAATATACTCACTACCACCATGGACTATCACACATTTATAAGAGGCATAGGTTTACTAACTATCAAAGCATAAATAGTGAAATAAAGAAAGTAAGAGCCTTCAAAAGCCCTATCTACTAAAATATTGTTCCTTCTATTACTTAAAGAACAAATATAAAAATTATCAATTACTAACCATATAAATACTAACAAGATAATTAAGGAAGAAAAATAATCAATACCTAAGAATAGGATGACATACTAAAAGAAGTAAAATAAAGGGTTTAATATCTTCAACTTTCTCCTAAATCCAGCATCTTTATACTCAAGAAAATATAATAGGGTTAGATAAGGGATTAGGATAATATAACAAGGGAAGGAAATAGAAAACAAGTGGTAGGGAGGCACAAATTTCCAATAACTCATTAGGAATAAGAGAGTTCTTTGAAATCTAAGAAAAAAAAATTAAAGAGGAGATATGAAAGATAACTAGCACCTGTGGGTTAAATAATGAAGAAAATGTACAAAGAGATGTAATGAGGGAAGATGAGGGGTCAAACTCTATGAAAGAAAGAGGATGAGAAGTGGCTACAGATTTCTTTGCTTACAATTAAAGGAAGGAAATGATGGGGGTTAGATGTGGCGTGTAAGAAAAGCTGAGTATGATCTAGGTGGATTTTATGGCTACCAAGAATGGATAATAATGGGATTTGGTCATATTAGTTGAATTTTCTTATAGTTAGTACTTCATGAAAATGAAAGGTGAAAGAGTATATAATAGTTGACTGGGTGGGGTAAAAAGTAGTATATGGAAAAAACAATTTGGTAGATTTGTGTAAATAAATTGAAATATGGTTCTTGACGTTAAGGGAATAATCATAAAACTTTTACAAATTATCAAGCAAGATTGGAAGGCTTAAGAAAAAACTGGACAATGATGGAAATAAAAATAGAAAACCTAGAATAACTAGTTAACTTATTTTTCAATACTAGTTGGCTGGTATATTCGTTGATTATTTTTTATGTCCTAGTTGACTAGTCTCACCAAAGAGTAAAAAATTAAAATAGGTTGTAACTAGTTAACTAGTTCCCACAAAAACGTTTACTAGTGATCTTGGGATACTAAAACCTACATGGGGATTATGACATCTACCTAAAAAAAAATAAACACACATAAGGGCATGATTAAATCCTCATCATAGGAATATAATATAGAAAATTAAGGTTCTAAAATGTTGGTCATTATATAAAAATTGTAAAAAATATTCAAATTTAATAAGGCTAAAAAACACATAGTGTTAAGAAACTAGTTGACTACTTTTACATAATTGGTTAACTCTTATACATAGTTGAACTATTTTGTGGTGTCCTTGATCATCCTAAGTCCTAATATAACTATCTTGCTAATTTTACTCTCTAAAAAATGGCTTTGTTAATTTTTTTGGTACATTACTTGAAAGCATATTATCCCTATGCTTCCATGATGAATATTATTGTAATACTCTATATATTACTACTAAATAACTTCTTTCAAGCAGAAGTATAATATCAACATAATTGGGTGTTACCGCCATACCCAACACAAGTTTGTCTTACCATACCATCCTTATATCGAATAAAAGGGTAAAACGATTAAAATTAAGAGCATAATAAAAATAGTGAATGTGATAGATTCATAAACTTAAACAAGAGTTTGGCAGTTAACTTTTCAGTATAAAATCAAAATACTTAAGAAGAGGTACATTGGAAATATGAGTCCCAAAATGTATTTGGCTAAAAACTAAGATTTGGATAAGATGACTTGATGCCTCAAGTCCCACAAATTGTAAAATCACTCTTACCTAAGCAAACCATCATAAGCAACAAAGTCCTCTATTAGGCTCTCAAAGATTTTCACACAAACCTATGGGTTGTTTGCTTGTGGGAATGAGCAACACTAATAAAAATAGTTAATTAGTATGCTATCTACTAATTAAGGTAACAATAAAGTCATAACAAGGTTGTATATTGTCATAATGTCACGTAGAGGAACAAGTATAAGTACACCTTAACATAAGATGGTGCTAGATGAGAAATGATTTCAAGTCTCATAATATGATATAATTAAGAAATCATGATCCAACATCTTACACATGAGACAGCAGTCTACTTCTAGAATCACTATTTACCAATACCTAAAAAGTCCTAATTTCACAAGTTAGCAGTAACATTTCCTATAAAATTTATATGAACATCAAATTTAATACTCATTCCCTTAATACCAATATTAATAACATATCCAAAAAGTTTAGCCAAAATTTAATGTCTTACACATGCAATAATAACTTGCCTCTAAGGTTATTATTCCTAACTTAAGCCTCTTTTTAATTTTCTTAGACTTATGACATTTGTAATTCTTCCAAATATTCCACATAAAATATTTAGCATATTTTGAACTAATAAACTCATTAAAATTTTTGAAATTCCACATTTATCCTATATTGACCAATTTGTCCTTAAGAAAGCTAAAATGCTAATATTTTTCACAAATCCTAATGAGTCCTAATACAAATCATTTTCAACCTATAGATATTATTCTCATGATAATTCATACGTACAATTATATATGACTCAAACCTCATAGATCAATTTAGATAGCTATTCATGCCAACCCTCCTAACTTGCAAAAAAAGGCTTAACCAACATTATACAAAATCACATGCTTTCACCACTTTTTCACATTTTGTTATCATACAACAAAACATATAACATAAGAAATTATCATAATAACATTATATTATTGTAATACCCCAAATTCCTAATTTCGGAAATTATGGACAAATAAGGAAGTTTTAGGAAAATTAATTATATAAATTCATTTATTAAAATGTAGAGGGTTAATTAAGGTAGATTAAGAGGAAAATAATAAAGAATTTAATTGGAAGAAAATTTGGGTATTTGTCCTAATTAGCATGGAGGTTAAGGAAATTTATCTAAAATAGTCTAAAATAAGCAAAAAAGGAATTTATTTAATATTTTATAAATATTAATATTCTAAATAACCCAAAAATACCCCAATTTCCCCATAAGTTATTTTATTTATTTTTCCACCCTATTTATTTTCTTATTTTCCCTTTCTTCCTTTTCCTCCCTCCTCTTGTTTTTTCTTTTCTTTCTCCCCCCCGGCTGGGCCAACCCACCAGCCCAGATCCTTCTCTTCTCCCCCGTCTCGTGTACAGGCCGCCCAAAACCCCGTCCCTTCCTTCTTTTCCCTTCCCACGGCCTAGCGCCGTTCGACGCCTCCCCGTGCATCCGAACGCAGCGTTTCGGTCCTCCTTCCGCTAAGACGCTGCGTCCGATCGGTGAAGGTAGCCTTTGCCAAACGGGCAACGCGACGTGGCACTTTGTCCCCCTTACCGTTGAAACGCCGCGTTTTGTTTTAAAACCTTATAAACGCCGCCGAACCGGCCGGTTCCCCCTTCCTTTTCTTTTCCTCCTCTAGACCGCCGGTCCTCCTCCTTTCCCTTTCCTTCTTCCTCCCCGACCTGCAACTCGACCCTGCAACCCCCAAATCTTGTCGGCCACCTCTGCACGCCGACCGTCCTCCCCTGCCCTTCCCTGTCATTTGCTTTCCTCTTTCGACCCCAACCAAGTCCCTCTCTTCCCTTCCCGCGTGCCCATCTTTTTCCCTTTTCCTCTCCCCCTCCTTGACCTAATCTGCCATAGCAGCTGCCGCCTACACCCCTTTCTTCATCCCCTTCGCCTTGCCCGACCACCCTGCCTATAAATACCCCCATTGATCACCTGGATTCAGGATTTGGAACCCCGAAACCCTGGGTTTGCTCCCTCTCGCCGCCGCCCCATCAGACGCGTTGACCGCCGCCGTCCCCCAATGCTGCCGGTCTAGCGCCACCCAGAACCCCACCTTACACCACCCTCCACCTAACCAATCCCTTCTCAGCCCTCAATTTGCCTTGCACGAGCCACCCAAGCCGTGCTAAATCGCCACCCTGAGTAGCCCCCTTCCAGCCCATCGCCGCCTCGCGCCGCCCCCTACCGCCACCCTCGCCGCCACCAGCCCTCCTACTACCTCCCAATACAACCAGCAGAATCTCCCCTACCTTCCCATACCCTCATCATCCCTTGAATTCTTCTCCACCTACCTCCACCATCTTTCCACCACCCTTCGCCACCTTCGGCCGCCGCGTCAGCCACTGCGAGCCGCCGCCCCTGCCACGCCACCACCCTCATTCCACTCCTCTTCAACTGCTGCTTCTCCCCCCATCTCAAACTTCTCTTTTCCTCCTTCCATCCAGCCCCACCTTGATCTTTTTCCTCCTCTTCCTCCTCCACCGCCGCCGCCACGCGCTGCCGCCGGACCACCACCAACCCTAGGTGGTTTCCAACTTACCCAAACCCTAATATTTCCTTTCTATAACTGTTATTAATTTCTAACTACTATTAATGATATTATACTTAATATTATCATTATTATTATTACTTTCATTACTATTATATTATTACTATTATTATCATTATTAGTATTATTATTATTATTATCATTATTCTATTAATACTGCTAATGACATTATCATTATTATTACTAACAACTTAGTGTTAATGTAGTTACCTCCTTTGGTGTTATTATTATTATCATTACTATTATTACTATTACTCAACCTAACCTTATGACTTTCCTAACCAATAATACTATTATCATTAACAATGGTCTAAGACTCTAGGGTTAATGTGATTAAGACTTCCCTCATTTACTATTATTGCCATTATTAACCTCACTATTATTTTTACTAATAATACTAACGCTAGCCATGGTTTATTATTGTCCTTATCTTTACTATCATTATTATTATTCCTATTATTGTGACCAAAAACATTGAAACCCTTATATTATTACTATTCAAAAATATACAACTTTTATCATTATCATTTTTTGGAATATTTTACTTGTTGGTATTGTAATTAGTATATTATTATCTTAACCCTAACACTATTATTAGACTTAGCCTTAAAAACGCTAGGGTTTTATTAGTTTTATTATTATTATTATTATTATCACTATTTTTCTATAGTTAGCATGAACATTATTATTATAAGAATAAGGCTATCGGGTCTAATAATATAAGTGTAACAATAGGTATTAAAAATAAACATATTTTGACTACTAATATTTAGTATACTAATTCTAAGGTAAAAACCCTAGTTTTTGTATAATACCCTTTTTAGTAATAAAAACCCTAACCTTAAACTAGAATAAGGGTTGATAGTATTTATAAGGGAAATTAATACTTAGCTTTTTCCCCTTTTTATAGGTGACCCCGATCCAAGCCCTAAGGAGCTAGAGGAGCGCGCTTCAAGCCCGGTGCCTACCTAGGTAAGGACGAAGCTAATGGCCTTGTGCTATGTGTGACATGGATGTGTTGAATGTTATGTATGCCATGCTATGCCATGTATTATATGATTTGTGTATAACTTGTCTTATGTGTAGCGTAGCCTAGAGATTGAGGTATGTTGTATGTGCTTCCATGACATGAGCATGACATGTATATTTATGATGTTTATGATGTATTATGTTATGGCCCTCTAGGACATGCATGTTAGGATAAATGGTAATATGAGTTGGGAACATAAGGATGACCGGAAATAAATGGGAAGTGAGAACACCAAGCGGGATATGAGGTTGACCTAAGTACCTCATGATCTATGAGAGAAGATTTAAGTGGGAGGAATGTCCGAAATAAATGAGAGTTGGGAACCATTCATGGGAGTCTTGAAGTTTGTATGGTGGTATTAATGTTCTATGGCGGTATTAATGGTTGCATGGTGGTATTAATAGCCGCATGATGATATTAGGGTTTGCATGGTGGTATTATGGTTGGTATGGTGGTATTAGGGTTCGCATGGTGGTGTTAGGGTTTGTATGGTGGTATTAGTGATTTCAAGGTGGTATTAATGACTTATGGTGGTATTAGGGTTTGCATGGTGGTATTATGGTTGGAATGGTGGTATTAGGGTTCGCATGGTGGTATTAGGGTCTGTATGGTGGTATTAGTGATTTCATGGTGGTATTAATGGCTTATGGTGGTATTAGGGTTTGCATGGTGGTGTTATGGTTTGGTGGTATTAATGTTTGTATGGGGGTATTAGGGTCTGCATGGTGGAGTTAGAGTTTTGCATGGGAGTTAATGATTGTATGGGATTTAGGTCTTGTATGAAAAGTTCGAGAGGTTGCATGGGATGTGTAACGTTTGCGTGGGAGAAAAATTTACGTACGAAAGGTTGATTTGGGATGTAAGAAAGGTAATGCAAGTATGATCTAGGTGTTTAACTGTTTTGGGCGGAGAATAGTACGTGGAGTATTATAAGGGTATGGAGGAGACAAAATTAGGGTTTGGAGTGATTAACTCTGGGTCGTCGTGATTAAGTAGGGTTGGAGTAGCTAATTGTGATTTTTTTGAGGATAATTAAGGTTTGGGATGGCTAAGTATGGTTGTTATGGTAAAATAGGGTTAAGAGTGGTTAACCACGGTTTGGTGTGGACAATTAGGGTCGGTTATGGCTGCTTAGAGTTGTTGGTGTTATCATGTGTATTTATTGGTTAAAGTGTAGTTATGAATGTGGGATTTTAGTAGTTGTGATGTGTACAGTATAAAGAGAATGATTTATGCATGTCAAGGGTGTGATGTGATTCAATAAGAAACAGATAAGACATTAATTACGTAAAGCGAAAGACTGTTGAGCCAGACGCAGTCCGGTCCACCGGTTAGAATAGTGGCTAGAGGCGTTCTACCCTGGGTGTTTATTTCCGGTCCACCGGCTATAATAGTGGTCAGAGGCGTTCTGCACTGAGTGTTTATTCCGGTTCACTGGCTATAATAGTGGGGGATTCGGGCTCGACAGACCCAAACGAATAAGTTAATCCACAGGAAAGATACTAAGTACTTACAGAGAAATACCATGTGAGTCGGCGTCAGTACGGTCCACCGGTTAGAATAGTGGCCAAAGGCGTTCCGCCCTGGGTGTTGATTCCGGTCCACCGACTACAATAGTGGTCAGAGGCGTTCTGCCCTGTTTGTTTATTTCCGATCCACCGGCTATAATAGTGGGGCTCCCGTGCTCACATGGGTTAATGAAGAATGCTTAGAATGAATATGAATGAAGTAATCCATGGGAAAATACTAAGTAATTACAGCGAAACACCATGTAAGTCGATGCCAGTCCAATCCACCGGTTAGAATAGTGGCCAGAGGCGTTCCGCCCTAGGTGTTGATTCCGGTCCACCGGCTATAATAGTGGTCAGAGGCGTTCTGCCCTGAGTGTTGATTTCCGGTCCACCGACTATAATAGTGGGGCTCCTGGACTTATATGGATTATTAAAGAATATGTGTGAAATGGACATATTTTTAACGAGGATAAAGAATAAGTCACCAGAAAAGTATTCTGGCTGTATCTTGTGTATTATCGCATGTTGCCTATGTGATTGTGCTATGTATGCTATGTGGTATGATTGTATGATTGGCCTTAGCGCACCTGCGCCCTTACTCAGTATTGGACCCGTACTGATACTGTAACACCCCAAAATTTACACAACTTTTTTTAAACATAATGCTTATAAATAAACTGTAAATTCTGGGGATGTTACCGCCACACTTAGTATCAGACCAGTTTATCACAACTATTCCGATACCAAGTGCTATGGCTGAGAAAGCAATTTACATAACACATTCGTATACTGAATTAGTAATAATTAAAATCAGAGTATGAATAATTATATAAATTCAAAGTACTGAATAATGTCTTTCTAGGTAATAACAAACAACATAAATAAATTGTTTCAATGATACAATAATTTAAAATGACACAATTTAAGATATTAAAAAGGAAAGACAGCCGCGTCCTTCTCTCGACCCGGTCTGTTTATCATCACTCCTTTCCCCTGATGTCCCATGGATATCAATAGCATCCAAGTAGGTATCTCCTACCTGCAATAAATTAGGCAGCCCCCCTACTCGTGGGAATGAGTAGCACCCATGAAACGGGTGGTCAGTACACTTCGTACTGAGTAAGGTAACCGAATAATAAGGCCGACACATAACATATCAATCAATGTAAGATAACATTCCACATGCTTATCACAATACATACATACAATACATAGGAACATGAAGTAAATCATTTGAAATCAATGAATCCATACATAAGGCCCAAGAGATCAATTACTTACTTAATCTTTCCTTTATCAAAAGTAGATACACACATGTTCTTTATCAGGTCTATACAAGTACGGGAACCCCACTATTCTCGCCGATGGATCGGTCTCCAGGGCACTCCGGCTCCTAGCCACTATTATAGTCGGTGGATCGGTCACACTAGGGTACATGACCTACCACTATTATATGCCGGTGGATCGGTCTGGCCCCTTCTCGTACAGTGTTCCACTGTAAGTAATTAATATCTTCTCATATCTTATCAACATATATGGTTTGGTTTGTTGAGCTCGGGATCCCCCACTATTATAGCCGTGGATCGGTCACTAGGGTAAAATACCCTACCACTATTAAGCCGGTGGATTAGTCTCCAGGCTACCGCAATACCTAGCCACTATTATGCCGGTGGATCGGTCTGGGCCCATCTCAACATCTTCCACTTTACGTGTTTAATAATTTATGTATCTTATTCAGAATATTCATTTCAAGACAAGAAAAACCAGTAATGTATACCAATACTACAATAACCCTAATTACCATGAAACCCGAACTCTACGTAACCTATCTTCCCATGCATACCCTAGCTCCCATACAAACCCTAACTCCATGTAAGCCCTAACTCCACATAAACCGTATCTCCATGCAACCCCTAATTCATACCCAAACCTTAACTCGATGTATACAACACTCCCATGCAAACCTTCATTCATATGCAAACCCTAGTTCATATCATCTTGGCATAACCCCAAAACCACGTAAACCATACTTCCATGCAAACCCTAACGCACATGCAAATCCTAGCTCCACGTAGACATACTTCCATGCAACCCTGATCCACATACAAACCCTAACTCCACGTACCACACCCTCATGCAATCCCAATTCATATGCAAACCATAACTCCACATAGACATGCTTCCATGAAAGTCCCAACCTCAGGTCAATTTATGCAAACCCTAACATCATACCATTCCATGCAAACCCTAACATCATGTCATTTCATGCAAACCCTAACATCATGCCATGTCATGCAAATCCTAACTCCCTGCCATTCCATGCAAACCCTAGCACCATGTCATTTCATGCAAGAACCTAACACCATGCCATTTCATAAGCCCTATCAACATGTCTCAAGTCATATCATACAATAATGACATAAACATACGCATAGTTCTCATGCCACAGTTTATTCACACCAACATACTTCAACTCTACAATCATGCTACATGTGAAATAATTAATAATAACGAACATAAAATACATGGCATATCAAACACATAGTGCATGAAAACACATAAATGGCCTTAGTAGACCCTTACCTAAAACGTCACCGGTCTTGGTGCACGCTCCTATTCCACTTAGGTAATATTATTTGGTTTGCCTATTATATCAAAACATACTATGATTAGACCCTCTTATATAATTCTAAAGTATTTTGAGGTTTTGTTTTAGGATGACATTTTACTATTCAATAATTAACTATAGAAACTAATATAATTAATTCACTTATTTTCTTTTGAAAAGGTGATAAACTAAGGGTTTCTACCCTTCTCCCAAATTAGATTTAATAATATCATAACTATGATGACGATAATAAGAACAATAATAAGAATAATAGTAATAAAAATAATTAGTAATATAAATAAAGTATAATAATATTAATGATACTTTTTATAAATAGAATATTAGATATTAGATATTAATGATATCAAAATTCTTAAAATTAAAAGTTGGATTTCTAACCATCCAACAATGATAAACATAATACTATTTAGACTTGTGATAATAAAATTAATAATGTATATATACTTATATTCTATTTTAATAAAGGTAATAATGATAATATAATTAAAATAATGTTAATAAAATTAATAAATGCAAGGCATAATTAAAATTTAAGGCCTCTGTTCTTCCAGTAATAATCACAGTATCAACCAAATAATTATATTAATAATATTATTATTATTATTAATATTATTAATAATACCATCAATTATGTGTAGTTTATGATCGGGTACTATTTTGGGGTGGAAGGCTTGGCTTGAGTGAGTAGGCAATCCGGATATTTATTCCCTGGGATTTGTTTGTTTAGTTGTTTTCATCTTTCGAAATTACAAGTGTTGTATTTAAATTTCCAAGGATTGTGTAATTGACTTTTAAATTTCTCGTAACACTATTGTGCTTTTAGAATTCGGATTTAATGGTCGACAGGTTTTAGCCTTAGCACTTAGTAGTTGAGCGGTAGAAGTGTACCGGTCTGGTACTAAGTGTGGCGGTAATGCCCCCGAGTTTACGGTTTTATCTTTCGCTTCCGCTAAACCTTTTTGATTTAAACGAAATTTTTCAGTAGTAAATTTGGGGGTGTTACAATTATCCATATAACAATACTACACATAATATTTCATACAAATACACCCATTGCACACAAAAACCCTAGTTATAACATATATCCATATTGAAAGCATTCTCAATCTTTAAGTACATATAAATAAACACTTATCCTCCTAAAATACGAGAAGATTTCCTAAAATATAAAGATATAGTAAAATTAGAACTTAGGAAAAATATATAAATAAAAGTTATGGAAAAGGTGGGTGGAAAGGGAGATAACTGAAATAAATGAAGGAGCTTGTGTTGAATGGGAGTGTGGCAAAAGGCATAGAGCAAGGAGGTGGTGTATGGTGGTGCTATAGTGTTTCATGGGGTATGATAAGGTTGATGATATAGTTGTGCCAAGGAGAATATTCAAGGGTAGTACAGAGGATGTATATAGGTTGAGGATGGAAAATAAGCCTGGATTAGGAGGGGTGAAAAGCACGCTTGTGCATGAGCTTGAGTGTGTATTGTGTGAGGGAGAGAATGGTTGTGTGAGAAGATGCATAGGAAATCCTCCCTAACACAAATTGAAACAAATTAAATCCATGAGGATAAATGAGCATGGTTTAAGTGGAGATGGTTAGGTGATAAAAATGAGGTTGATGGGGGAGATAAGGTCATTGGTTATGGGGGGAGATGATGGTGTTTTATGGCCGATGGTCGTGACGGGTATATTAGGAATAAATAAGAAGAAGGGATGGTCGGTTGGGTTTTTCTTTGGATAAAATGATGGAAGAGAAGGGAAGGGAAGGAGAAGAGAAGAAAAGAGGCATTTGGAGGGGATGAAGTGAGGGTGTGGGAATTGGGTTTTCCCAAGATTAAGGGACTCAACATGGTTGTTTTAACATGGGTGAGGTGCATTAGGTGGTGCAACCTATTGGTGAAGGTGAGCAGGTGAGTTGGTAGTAGTGTCAAGGGCTGGTGCACAGTTATGTATGGTTAGGAAGGGAAAAGAAATGGAAGAGTGATGCATGTTAGGGATTGCTTGTATGGCTTATAGGGGAAGGGGGAGGGTTGGATGGGTTAGGGAGGAAGAATGGAAAGAAATAAAAATAAAAAGGAAAAATAGAAACTAATAAAAAAAGAGAAAAATAGAATTTTGATCTTAAGATTAGGCTAGGTTAAAAAAATTGATTACTCGGGATTAATGTTAGATATAATTTGAGTCATTAAATTTATTGTTGTAAAACTCAATCTAATCTAGAAAGTCACCCACTACCCTTAGACTCAAACACATATGCTTGAAGCATATCCTTTAAAGTCTAAAGACTTTACTCAATAATTTTTCATATAGTTGAATAAAATGAATTAATCATCTTCAACTATACCCAAATGGCTTCTTAAAACTTTTTCCTATAAGTGAGATAGTAATCTAGAATCTTGGTTAAATATAATATCATTGACTATTCTATATAGTCTCACTAAATGTTTTTAAAAAATTAGCTAACTACTCTATACTATAGGTGTACAAATCCATTACCGCTAAGATTGAATTAAAATTATTATGACTCCTCAATTAACTAAGCATAAAGTACATCAACATGATGTTACCCTTACACTTTATAACCTTTAGAGGTTATACTAACCTTGTAAGTCAATGGTGCTTGATCTTAAACTTTTGATTAGCTAAGCATCTATCTACGAAGTTTACTACCTATCAATTTAGATGGGGTCACCAATAAGTTAGCTTTAGGTTCTTATACAACTTATCCCCTCCACGATGGATGGAATATGGCATATTATGACCTTCCTCAAGAATATTTCTACTTATTTTAACGCAGCTCTAAGGAATTCCCCATCTACCTCAAAACATAATACTACCATGATCAAGGATATGAAACCATACATTTTAGCCCTCAAATATACCCTAATTGATCTTCATGAGCCTTATGTCAGTAGGGTTACTAGTTTAGATCTTGTCTAACATAGTATGAATGATCGTGAGAACTCTGAGGCCAAAATTTCATTTGACACCTCTTAAATATCTTTCCATAGCCAATTTAAAATCACTACTGAACCTATAAGTGTGAAATGCTCCTACTAAGAGAATCCAAAAATATGCTAGCCTTAAACTCATAGTAGGTTTACTCCAAGACATAGTTTTTAACCAACTCAGGCCATACCCGCTACCTCATGTTTAACTTCATAGAGTGAATATATACTTGAATCTCTTATGGTAAGTGAATTAGGAGCTTACACTATACTCCACACATGTGATGTCATTAGATCATCAAATCAAAACTCATTACTTTAAGGTTTGGATTGTAAGTTAGATAGCCTATTCAAATTACTTCAATTGGCAAGAAGAATAATCAATACCCTCTCATGCCACATCAATACATATCCTAAATCATACATGTATATGTTAATGTACACCTCAAATCCCTCGGTACCCAATGACAATGTATGAAAAAATGGTGAGGTCAACCTCTTCTTTAGCTACTCAAAAGTCTAATTAGATTGATCATCCCCCTGAAAGTGCATTTTATTATTTAATAGGGTCACCATAAATAAGATGATCCTAGATAAATCTATGATGAAATGACATATTAACCTGCATAGGTAAATCATCTAACGTATATAAATCATCCAAGTGGTCGTCATCGACTTGCATAATAAAGTCTAGGTTATCTAATGGTGGAAATGATCAACACCCATATAGAGTATAGCTAATATGCTATGTACTGAGTAAGTGAATAAAACAATCATAAAAAGGGAATAAAATACATTAGGTCACATGAAAGACTAATCATGCGTAAAGATATAACATGATACATTAAAAGAGAAGGACTAAAACAAGAGTTCCATTATTAGGTATAATCACAATCCAATTTCTTATTTAAGTTGAGTTTAGAAACCTCACTATTCTTAATCTGGTGGAATAGACTGAAGTACCTTGGTGGGTAGAATGCTCCTACACACCTTTCTTAAAATAGTGGAATGGTTTGAAGCACCACTTAGGACAAAATTCTCCTAAGCTAATATTATCATGTAGTGGAACATAATCAACACATCAGTCTTAACACATGTGATCTTTCACTTGAAATAATTAATATTTCATTAAAATATTATTTATCTTGATATTATCATGATGATATAAATGTAAATATGAATGGTACATAACCCTATTTTATAGAAATAGACAAGGCACACGATCAACACAACAAGATTATGATTGGAATATTCCTTAAGGAAAAAGGTGACAATTCCCCTATGAAACCCTAATTTTATAAATACGCATAACTCCCATAATACTCATTTAATGACCCATTGTATACACCATCCTAAATTAACATTATTAACAATATATCAAAAAATCGAGGTTCAACTCCCACATCTTACACATGTAATAATGAGCCTATCTCTGTAGTTATTATTTATGATTTAAGTCATTTTATCATTTTATTATAATTATGCTCCTCAAAATTAATCCAATTATTAAACATGTAATAATCTACATATTTTAACACAATATCACATGTAAAATATAAAATATTCCATAGTTTACTCATATTAACCAAAATAACCTTTTCTTACTGAAAGGCCTCAAGTCTTATATTAGATTACTTATATCCTACTCAACAACCATTTAATGAATATACTTATGAAATAATATATAACTATCAATAATTATCATGCTATATTTATTTTCTACATTATCATAAAAATATCCAAATACCCTTAAGATAGCCACACTACCCAAATTTCCACAATACCCATCAAGTTCGACATCATTAATTTCCCACCTTTAATTTGTTACACCACCATATAACTTAATCATATCATTTTCCACTTTCCTTACATTGTTAAAAAAAAATCATGCTAACACACTTGGGGTTGTAAAATAAAACTTATCCTAACAATATAACATAAGCATGTGATTTTTACGTGGTACTCATTTCCCATAACTCAATACCACATTATCATATAATGGCATTATCAACATGAAATTATTCATATGATAATACCAAATGTGATATTACACACAAAATATGCTTAACATTCAAAAAATCATAACTAGGAAATGTATCCTTAACTTGGTATCGTTGGTCTCTAAGCAAGTAAAGAGGCTATAACCCTCATCCTCCAAGGCCATTGGAAAACCACCTAGACTAAGAGAGAAATGAATTGTAAGTTTGAAAGAGGGTTGAGTAAATAATTAAAAGGAAAAAGTAATAGGGAAGAGACAGATCAAGAGTATAAATTAAGAAGAAAGAAAAGAAACCAACGTGCTTCATAATGGTAATGATGGGCCAAGATCGAGAGGATAAAAAGTTGGATGGGTTGAGACTAAGGGGGGAAGGAGATGGTTGGGCTGAGAAGAAAGAAAGTGGCTTGGCTAAGTGGAAATAAATTCCACCTACATTGCGAGTTAACCCACTCATCAAGTTGAACAACTCAACAAGTCCACTCACTGGACAAGGCTACCTTATATAACAAGAGAACAATATAACATGACTAAGAGGAAGAAAAAGCACAATGGTTGGTGTGATTGATTCAAAAATGATCATAATGGTGCAATGGAATAATGGTGAACAATAAATTAGAGGTGGAGGAAAATGGGTGGAATTTATTTGGGAAAGCCATAAAAAATGATGTCACCAACAATGACTATGTCGCCAACAATTGGCAGGGGTGTTGGTTAGTAAATTACTCAAAATAAAATTCACATAGGTATTTATCAAGGTAATGGAGAGGGGAGAGAAAGGAGGGGTTTTATATATGAGAGGTAGTGTGTGACTAGTTGAGACAACCGAGCGTTAAGGTACAGATGAGAAAGGGTAAGATAGTGATCAAGGGATTTGGGTAAAGTTTCCCCTTAAACATGTATGGAATGAAGTTATACGATAATGGTGAAGATGAAATTTGTCTTGGATAGGCCTATGGTTGTATGATAGATAGAAAGAAAATTGGTTAGGAAAAGTGAATTATGGGGAAGAGATCGAGAACTAGTGGCAAAGAAGAAGAAAGAAATGTAAGGGAGATAAAAGGGAAAAAGGAAGGATAAGCATATGATTAAAATTAAAGTGTAGTTTCTATTTATAATTTTAATAATTAAGATCAGATTAAAATATTAAACACTTAGGATTAAGGTTATTGTTAATTTAGGGTATTACACTTGCCTTGGAATGTGTAAGCAGAAGCATGATGTTTGTAACTTATAAGCACCATAACCTATATAGTACGAGTAGATTAATTTACTCAGTGTATATGGATATTGATAGGATTAGTGAGGTAATCCTTTGGTCAATACCATAAGGACGAGTTATAATCAAAATTTCTAAGGATGAAACGTGACTTGTTTTTCCTCTGATACAGTGTTATTAGGGGTTTATTTGAGTGAAGGCACTCTAAATGCATTCCCTTTTGTTGTCCTTTGAGTGATCGAGACATTTTTCCCTTTTATTTGTATTCTTTTGGTTATTTTCCTTTTTTATTATATTTTCCTAATATTTTTTAGGCTTAATATAATTTGTGTTGTATATTTTATCTACATTACATTTTATGTGATTTACCTTAGTTACTATAATTTTATTATTTTTTGTGGTTTTATATAATCACCCTTATGTGTAAGATGATATAAATTATAGAGATCTAGTTCAAGTTAGATACAATATTAGTATCCTATTTCTTGTAAGAATGCTTTTATATTTTCCTTTCTTTAAATTTTTTAAAACGAAAATCTTTTAGTAGTAACAAATAAAGGTGCTATAATAACAAACTAGAGAAATGTCAGAGCACCACCCTCAAGTATTCATATGTATGCTTGATCATGGAGAGAGATGTGAAAAAAGGTAGATGGGGGAAATACCTAAAAATGTGCTTTTGAAAGAACTTTATCTAAATTAAATGGACTAAAGATTTGAATAAGATGAAGATAGTCCCAAAGCATCAAACTATTTTTTTTTATGGTAAGTGCATCCAAATATTCTCATTAGCAAAAAGATGTTATAATAAAATATTTTATAAGAATTTAAAGAGAAATTAGATCAAAACCAAAAAGTGCATGAAAGTTCCAGCAAAGTCTTTTGACTTTTTTTAGAATACAAGTAAACGTGTAGAGCAATCAAGTGGTTTTCACAAATCAATTGGCTAGTTCTTATGGGTTAATAACTTAGGTTTTAAGATGAACAAGTTTACTAGTTTATACCATGACTAATGGACAAGTACACTTGAAACTCATATTCTCACAAATTTTAATGTATTTTCCAAAACCAAAATCAAAACCATTTTATTTTATACCAACATAAATTTCAACACATTTAAAAAAAAATTAGTATGGGGCATTACCTAAGGTATTTTTTATTAAACATAATTATATTCAACTACCCATACCTTCCACTAATTATGTGAAAAGGCCAAAATACCTTAAAATTATATCAAAACACTTCCAAACTTGAAAAAATTATAATTATTTTTACATAACTCTAAATATGATCTATTATTAATCATGTTGAATGAAAAAAATATAGAAAACAAAAAGGTGAACCTAGTTTTGGCAACTCTTATTAAAAATGAAAACGTGACCCATAGATACTGACTAAAATGAATATTTTGAACGCTCAATAAAACTCCTATTTTCTCTAAATTTATATCAATAGTAAAGTATAGTTATATACAAAATTTCATACACTAAATAAATATTTCAGTGCTTTGACATCCCAAGAGTTGATACTATAAAAATGGACAACAAGTCATAACCTAACCAAACTTCTTGATTTTCATGAAAAAACTCTTAAACACATGAAAATAAACTTATTCATCATGCTATATAAAATGGGATAAGTATTCACAAAAAATTTGATAAATAAATCCAAATTTTCAAATACACAAAAATGGTAAGAAGGAGTCGAATCCACGAGAAATGGTATTAATCAATAATTTTGTAATTGATGTTAGAACCTCGATTATACAATCTCATTATTTCTATCACTAATTAAAAACTGTGGAACACTTTACTCATTAATTGATGAATGAGGATAGGAATGAATTGATTATGGAAATAAGGTATCAAATACTTATGGAAAAAGAGTGATTCAATATGAATTAATGTTCACCTCTAAAAACTCATAATAATTCATCTATTTGCTTTCTCTTCATTTTAATAAATTGAATAAGCTCTCAATTTATCATCTAACCAATTAATAACCTAGGTTACTAACACTAGATTCAATTAATGGTAGCATTACAAATGGAAAGAAGTCAACTACAACCATAAACACATAAGCTCGGACTATGTAATTGTATGAATTAATGGAAAAGATTAAAAATCAACCTTTTTGCTACTCTAGACACGTTAATTAACAATTACGTATTAATTACCTTGTCCTAGCGGAGATTAAGATCTAAAATAAATAGGTGATCAATCTAATTAGTTTCAATTCTTAATCTATGATATGAGATCATTCAATTATGTCCATTAATTCAAGTGAATTTCATACAGAATCATAATTTCAAATTATGTTGTTATATTCAAAACCTAGTTCCATCCTCAAATCATCCTACCCTATATTATTTACTCTACTATCTGCATAATTGTAAGATCACTCTATTAAATGTAATCACTTATAATTAATATAAATGATCTCTAATAAATATGTAATAACACACTAAAAGCAAGAGAAATAAAAACACAATTGTAGAAACTTTACTTGCATTCAATCAAAATAAAGAACTTGCAATTGAGAAACGAATGGAGAAGAACTTATCACTTGAATTACAGACCGTCAATTGTTCAATAGAATATAAGAAAGATAAAGAAAGTTGGAATTGTGAAGTATATGTGTTTTCTAGAGGAAATAGAGAAAGAGAGAGCATTCAAGTTTTTTTCAAATCTAAAAACTGATTCGTGAACCCAAAATTGTTAGAAATTATATAAGAAAAAATGTCGTGTGAGCGACTACAAAATTTAAGAAAAACATGGTGCGTGTTTTGGGAAACACGGGACCTACATGTTTTTCTTTGAGTTCTCTCCCAATTTCTGGATTCTAAAAAACTAAGATTTTTTTTCTGAAGGAAATACAGCCCGTGTTTAGGAAATGCAGGGCTACTGTGTTCTTTGCCCCTTCATCCTTCTTCCATTAAAATTTCAGCACAAATTTTCCTTGGTGTGTTTTCTTCATTTCAAACTTTTCTTCCCTTACTTTAATGTTTCTTGATATATTCTTTGCTTGATTTCCTCTTTCCATCAATTTCTCGTTTGAATTTCTTCATTTTTATCTTTTCCTGCAAAATCTATTCAAAAGAAAAAACTCGAGAAAAAATTAACTCTTATAAAATTAATGAGTAATAAATAACATTTTTACACAGGAAAATAGCCTATAAATTTTATCTATCAAATACCCCCATGCTTAAATCATTGGTTTTCCTCAAGCAACATCATATCATGCACATGAGTATCATCAAGAAATTCAAGTGAGATAAGTTATGGATTACAAGAATTGTAAGATTGGATTTACTCATTCATAGAGTTTAACAATGCATTGGGACTTAAAACCTTATAAATCATACACTACAAAATATATGACTTATGCCAACAGAGCCTTATATATTGGTAAAAGCTATTTTTCTGTTGGCAAAAGCTTTTACCAACAGATTTTTGTTGTGACAAAACTGTGGGTAAAAATTCTGTGCTTAAAAGTTTTACCCACAGCTATGTATCATCTGTTGGGAATAATTAATAATGCCCACAAATATCTATCAGTTAGTAAAACTTATGCCCACACTTATATCTATAAGTAAAAGTATTTAACCACAAAATAATATTTATGACTAAAATTATTACCCACAAAATAATATCTGTAACTAAAACTATTATCCACAAAATAATATCTGTGACTAGAAGTATTAGGCACAAAATTATATCTGTGATAAAAATAATTAACCACACAATAATATCTATATGTAAAAGTATTAAACACAATATTATATCTATTACTAAAACTTATTGCCAACATATATATATTGTTGGATATACATATTTTAACCCTATATGTATGTATATATATTGGTAAAACTTGTATTGGCCAAAACGTACAAAATTTATTGATATTACGTGTTACCACAATATCTAATATCCACCTATAGTAACAAATTATGCTTATATATATATAAAATAAACTACACCATATATAATTATCATTGTGTAGTACAAAATAATTAGTTTCTTAGCTCCCAAAGGCATAACAGTCCTTTAAGTACAATACTATATAAATGACTTGTAGCATAAGCTATTATACAAAAACATCTTTATACACTAATATACAAAATCATCTGCCATTATACAAAAACATCTTCATATGCTGATATACAAAATCATCAAGCATATTCGTAAGCTTACGAGCAAAAGCACGGAGCATCTTCATTAGCTAATATATATACAAAACAACCGGGCATCATCATAATTTGATATATAAAAATATCGATCATATTCGTAAGCTAACAAACAAAAGCATCAACCGTCTTCATAAGCTGACTCACAAAAGCGTTTTTATAAACACATCAAACATCATCTTCTTCATTCTCCTCTTCAGTGTCATCATTTTCATTCTTGTCATCCTCCATTTGATAATAATTGTCAACATGTTTTCCCTAAATATATATATACAATTAACTTAATCATATTAATCTAAATTCATATTAAAAAGCTAGATGATGAGAGTTTGTACTCTTTAGGGAACCAATAACTTTTTTCAAATTTTTAGTGACATTAACGATAAAAAAGTTTCCATTAAACAAAAAAAACTTTGGTCATTAAAATATTAATTATTTATAGTGAACACAATCTGACTCACTCACTCTAAGTATTTCTACTACAATTGCTTTTTTGTTTTCATTTTATTCATTATTTTCCATGTAATAAAATTTCAATGCCTAACTTCACATGAAAACTTATTCTTATATAAAAACATATATATTTTATCTTATGATATAAAAAAATGTCTGTAATTTGCATTATGATTATATAATATACAAATTATCTAAGATAAAATTTGATGTGATAAGATAACCATCCCATGAAAAATCCTAATTAGCATGGATAAATTTCAATGATATGATAAAGGGGATAAAAAAAATGAAAGGAGAAATATAAACAATTGGATAAATAAATGGGAAAAAAAATAAAGCGTAGGAAACTCAAAAATAATTGAGTATATACATATCAAAAGTTTATTTTTGTTTGGGTTTTTGCATAAGATTGGCACGTAAACTATCTTCTAGGTTTGGATTGCATAATTTATTTAATATTTAACTATTTGTAATAATTTGCTAGAATTCCTCATCTTATAAATATTTTAAGAACCTATGACAAGGCATAGACTTAGAACTTTTCAATAGGTTGGCTAAGATAGGTTAACAAGAGTAAGGACGGTGATTAGATAAAGACATTAATCGGAGAAAGAGCGTTGACTAGACAACTAATATAGGTAATAATTTTATAAATTGTTTTTAATTTTCTCTCTTTATTTTAGTAGATTTGGTCTATTTTTATTAAAATATATATAATATATACATGCAAGTGTGTGCGCGCACGCGTGTAAATATTTTTATCATTTTCTTTCATACCTACTTTCTAATTTTTTAAAAATAATGTGTTTATATATTTTATGTCCTTATTTTTCTATTTTTGTCTCGCATAATACTAATGCTATGAGCAAAGAATGACGTCAACTAAAGATATTGTAGGAAATCAATTAGCATACAAAACTTCTTCCAATCGGAGTGGAAGTGGTACATTAGCCGATATTGAAAGAGAAGAGACTCACATACTATAGTTACCCAATCGAATCACTATGTGACCCCTAATATTCTCATATATTCATCTATGCACTATTTTAGAGGAAAAAAAATATACCCAAAATAAATGTGTTATGTGAGAAATGTAAAAACAATTATCAACATTTAGTGAGGAACTTACTTGATTCTCTAATAATGTATGCATTATACTAGTCAATTATCCAACTTGGTCTTTAGTCTCAAGGAGATCCTTTTCTAACCTCTCAACTCTAGACTCAGATTTGATCCTTTTAGCTTGCTCCTCCTCAAAAGCACATCAATTTTGTGGGATCGTGGAACTTTTACACCAAGACCAAAGGTTTTTGGATATCCATTCCTATCTTCTCCCACTACATTTATGAATATTTCACGTCGAGCATTAGCATCACATCCTTTTGGAAGTGTAATCATGTCATCCAGAATCGCTTTCTGTAAAGTATAAAACAATTCTATTAATGGATAGTAGATGAGGTAGATTTGCATATATATATATATATAACCCTAAAATTAAAATAGATTGAAAACATACTCTTGTTGCAGCAGAAGCATCATTAAGCTTAGAACCCTTTTTTGGTTCATGAGTTTTCAACCTTATTTTCAATTCATCGGGTCCTTTCCCCATTTTTTCCTAATCAAAACACATATGAAATTGTATATCTAGTATACAAAGTAAATTAAATTTGGTATTGTGTAGATGAATTAATCATATACCTACCTTTTCTTCCGCTCTGATTCGTGCAAAGCTCTTTGAACCAGCATGTGAACATATTTTTGACTTTGCACGATTAAAAAAATTATTCAAAGAGAATTAGGACTTACTGTGTGTATACGTCAACTTCATCACAATTTGCAAGCACATAACTACAATCAACATATATTTCCTTTGCACTTCTTTTTTCTTATACATTGCACGAGATTTTAAGGAAAGTATAGGCAACCTATTATACAATTCATGACCGCCACCACCATCATTTTTTTGTAGAGACAAGTTCCTACACAATTTTCAACAAGTATATACATCAAAATAATGAGAAAAATAAGGACAAAGGATAATAATAAAGATTAGATTTTTGTAGCACACGATGTGTATAGCTTTATATATTATAATTATAATTATAATATATCTACAATTTAATTATAGGTGATGCTACCTAATCCACCAATATAACATGACCATATAGTGTCCCTTGCATGTTTGGTGAAATAAATTTTTATTTTTTATTTTTCCCAATATTGAACCATGATTAAACAAAGTAATAAAATGAGACAACATCATAAAAGTAACAAGAAGGTCAAAAAATGATAACAACCAACCAATTCAATTGATAGATATCTAGCTAGAACTGTTTTTTAAATGCCCAATTAACTTTTAGTAAAGAACTTTAATCAACAAATTCAGGTAATACTCAAACTCCAATTAAACAAGTGTACAATCACTATATATCAAAAAAAATTATAAAAAAGTACCATTATGCACATATAAAATTCGATTGTAAAAGAATAATCATTTATAAAAAATTAATTATGTTACATATTATGAACCGATAAAAAAAATATAGCTACATTAACACAAAATCTTGGAGATAACCAAAATAATGTTAGGCCATTATAGGCATAAAAGGGAAAAACTAAGTACATTAGGCTATAAAGCATTAGCTCTGAGGACTTGCAGCTCAAAAGCCCTAGAAAAGACCCATAAACCCACAAATCATACAAGCAACCTATCGCCAAATCAAAACCTTAAGCAAAATGACCAAAGAGAAGCGAAAAAACTATAAACTAGTATACATATTGGGCTATCATAGAGAAGTCCATGAACCTCCTTAACAAATGTTAGTGTTGGCCATTCAAAAACTATTCAAATATTGGAAGGATCCACTAACACACCATTCCTTGAGATCATATACCCTAGGAAAGCTACTTGATCTAGTAAAAAATCACTCTTAAAATTTTTGGCATACAACTATTGTGCTCTAAATAACCCAAATGTTTTCCTTAGATGTTGTACATGCTCCTCATAACAATTAGAGTAGGTGAGAATATTGTTTATGAACACCATAAAAAATTAATCCAAAAATTATCAAAAAATCCAGTTCATAAGAGCCATGAATGCTTATGGTGCATTAGTGAGTATGAAAGGCATCACTATATATTTGTTATGGTTATATCTAATTTAATAAGTTGTCTTTAGAATATCTTACTTAGCGATCCTTAGGTGATGATAACCTAACCAAAGATTAATCTTAGAAAACACTATTGCTCCCCTAATTTGGTCAAATAGATCATTGATTTGAGGTAAAAGGTAATGGTTTTTACCACAACTTGTTCTAATACTTAGTAGTCAATGCACTATCTCATATTTCCATCCTTCTTCTTGTGCAACCTAGGGTGATACACTTAGTTTAATGTAGCCCTTCTCTAGTAATTTTTCTAGATGAGCATTAAGGTCTATCATCTTAGTAGGTGTTATACGATACAATGATTTAGATACAAGCTCTAGCTCTGGCAGTAAATCAATTGCAAACCCAACATCTCAAACTAGTGACATACCTAATATATCATCAAGAAACAAGTTTGAATACTCTTGGATCACCAAGATTTGCTCTAGTGATGTGTTAGGGGTGTCAATTTCTTGAGCACTACACAAGAAGAGTGGATGCCCTTTTCGAATAGGGTCACTCAACATGATTTCCAACATAACATTCATAAAGGGGTTATGCTCATGATTCTAGGAGACTTTAACACCCTTTAGTCCTCGAAAAGCCTCACATTCCTATGCGCAATCTATTAGAGCTTGGTACTTCCTTCACATATCCATTCTAACAATCATATTGAAATTAATTTATTTACAAACATTACAACTCGGTTTTAGGACATTCCAACAATAAACTATACAAATGATAACTTACATAATTTTATTTCAAAGTTACGGTTTTAGGACAAAAATTACAACTAAGTCAAATTTTATTAATTTATTTAAATTGAATGTTTAGAAATCTAATAAGACCCAATTTAACATAATTAATGTTTTTGAGCCCATATTTTAAATTCAGTCAAATCATGCCAAAATATTTAAATTGATGGTTTGGAAATGAAATTAAACATATTCTATTACAAAATGTAAAATCAATTTAATAAAATAACTCAATTATACAATTCAATTTAAATCCGCAAGGATTTGACCTAAAAATCAAATTCCGAACAATATTGCACAATTTTCTTAAATTAACAATTCCAATATGAAACTAAGTATATTTTAAAGTATAATGCATAATCAAATTATCCCAAATAGCTTAATCAATCAGATCCCACATATCCGGACATAACCGGGTCAATAATCACAAACTCTAGAAATCAACATATATCACATAATTAGCATATCCAATTCATTCATACAATACATATATACTTAATTAAATAACTAATTTAGCTTAATTAAAGCCCATTCTTTCATAATTAATCAAAATAAAAAATTAGGGTTTCAAGAAATTATACCAAACGAAATCAGCCAAATCAATGCAGGTAAAGGACGGTGGAGCTTCATCGGTGGGAGAGGAGCAGTCGTCGGTGGCTGACCGATGCTGGAGCTGTCCGGCCAGTGGTGCGCCACTACTGCCTTCTTCCCCTACTATTGCGCCGCTGCCCTTCTACACTGTTGTTCCACTACTGCTGCTCCCCTAATGCTGCCGTGTGGGACGACTGGGAGTTGTGGCGGCACGGTCGAGCGGCGGCGAGGCGGTGTGCGACAAGCGATGCAATCAACGGATGAAGGCGGGGCGGGACCTGCAGGCACTAAACCACACCAACCAAATACACAGGGGGAGGTGTAAGGTCGAGGCTCAAATATACAGGAACCACAGGAAAGGGAATAAAATGCGGGGTAGCTGCATGTGATAGGCCGATTTTTTTTTTCTTTTTCAAATATTTAAAAGAATTTATGGAAAAAATATAATTTTAAATAGATTAAATTTAATTAACAAAATTTTATAAATAGTTTTTGAAAAATAAATAAAATACTTATCTGATAAAAGCTTTTATTTAAAATAAACCGGAACACTTGTTAAAATAGAAATACAATTTAAATTAAATAACCTAATTGAAATAAAATTAAATATTATAACTTATAAATTAATATAAATATTTATAAAAATTAGGTTTTTAATAAGCGGGGTATTATACGTACAGTGTCCTCGGACCTCCAACTAGCAAACCGGTCCACAAGACTCTTGTCCTATGTTATTCCGAACATAAATTAACTAATTATTATTATTTTTATTATGATATTTATTAAAATAATGCTTACAATAATAATATCTATTTAATTATTAAGTTTAAGGAAATTGAATTTGAAAAATAAAAAAATTTATAATAATTATATAAATAACTATAATAATATTAGGCTTAAAATTAAGGATATCTATAAATAAGGAATACAATGCCTCTTAGACCACCATTGCGCCAATTAAGCAGTGACACCCCGTCTTATAGGTCATTCGAAGCACGACTTGATTGATTATTACTTTGATTATAATTTTTATTATTTTAAGAATAATTTTTATTATTTTAATTATCATAGTTAATTATAATATTAATTAATAACAATGATTATAATGTTAATTATAAATCTGGTTATATATTATATTATTAGTGTTTCATATAAAATTGGCAATTATGATAATAAGAGAAGTATTTTAAGTATAAGAGGAATGAATGTGTTGTGCCATGGGATATAACAATAGCTGAAACATTTATCTTCCTTATATACTAATACTAACAGATATATGAGTGGGTATTAATTTTTTATTATTTTAATTATCATAGTAAATAATAATATTAATTAATAACAATGATTATAATGTTAATTATAAATCTGGTTATATATTATATTATTAATATTTCATATAAAATTGGCAATTATGATAATAAGAGAAGTATTTTAAGTATAAGAGGAATGAATGTGTTGTGCCATGGGATATAACAATAGCTGAAACATTTATCTTCCTTATATACTAATACCAACAGATATATGAGTGTGTATTAGTTTTGTTGGTATAATACTACTAATACCCATAGATATAAAAGTAGGCAAAAGATATGTTGGCATAACATACTATTACTAACAAATAAAAAATTTCTATGGGGAAAATTTTCTTTATTGCCCACAAAAATATATTTGTTGGTATTAGTAACTTTTGCCAACAGAAAAAAAAAATCTGTGACTAAATTACTGTCGACATAAGTCATATATTCTGTAGTGACAAAATCATAATGTTGAGAATGTTTTGGATCACACATCTAACACACCCTATAAAAAATCTTATCAAATGCTCAAGTGGTTAGTGTATCACCATGCAAAGTTAGATTAAGATTAATGAAATTTAAATTGGAAGATTCTTACTTTTGGTGTGTAAAAACGCTCAATCTTATGGGTATAGGGTATAGTGTGTTTACTCTCGAAACTTCTCCATATGATAATGATCGCCCATATGTTTGCCATTCTTCTCAATTCACCACCGTTGAAAAGAACTAAAGTATATATGAATCAAAAGGTCTTAAATTTGGTTATAATGGGGCTAGGGTTATAAGGTAGGGTATAAATTTGGGATTGTATCTTAACTCTATTAACTGGCAAAGCAATTTTATTTCTTTCCGTTGAGTCGCAATCCTCCTTTTTTTTTCTTTTTTTATAACCTTTTCCTTTAACCAAATAAAGAATAAAAGAATTTATTTCTTTATTTTTTTTTTTTTTTTTACATTAACTACTTCACCAATTTTTTTTGCACCCCCATGCTTAGATTTTACCTTATTAACAAATGTTTTCCCTGAAAATCTATTGTTTCACTAGTCATAAAGTAAGGAGGGAAAATTCATATAGAGATTAGTTGTGAATGAAGGTTAAATCAATAGAATAAGTCTTAGGCTCAAAGGGTTTATGCAAATGAATAATAATTTTTAAGGTAAGCTTTTTGGTCTTGTAGCTAACAAAGAAAAAAGAGTGCCTTCATCATTTTCAAATATTCTAAAGTTCTATGCAGTCTTGAAGAGAACTGATGGAAAATTCTAGTTTCACACATCATTGGAGAATACACACAAAAGAAAAATATATTTTGGATGAAAAATATATCTAAAGATTAGGCTCAAGCGCTCACAATGTTATATCCACCAATTTTTGAATTTCATTTCATCTCATTCATAATCAATGCATGGATTGATTCCTAACTATTTTAACTTTCTATCCTTCACCACTATCACAATCTCAATTTTTATTTTTGAGGTTTTGTAAGATGGTGATCAAAACAGTTATGATTATTTTTTTTTAAAAATATCCTTTGTAATAAGATTAGTCCCATTACTTTTTTTATCCCATGAATGGATAACTCAAATCTAACATTTCTTGATTCAACACGAACTAAACAACAAACATAAGATCACATACTTAGGAAAGGACCTACCTAAACAAAAAAAAACACAGAAAGAAAGAAATCATATATATATATATATATATATATATGCACATAACACCCATAAATACTATCTTCACTCAATAAATTACCACAAGCGCATCCTCCTACTTAGCTTGTTCATTGCCCCCAATGAACTAACCCAAGAAGAAGAGACTAGGAATAGGATTTATGAAGGAGGTAGTGGTGGGTTCCTATGTCCGAGGTGAAACTCATAAATAGATTTCACCATTTCCATCATTTGATCTTGATTTCGGCTCATGAAATCTAATTGGGAGTAAACTTGGGTTTGAAATTGGAGATTTCAGTCAGGAATATAAGTAGAAGAGGAAGATGATCCGGCGTGTGAATGAGGGGGGGGAGAGGTGGTGGTGCTTGTTCACCATGAGGAGGAAATGGATATTTAATCGCAAGAGGAGTGCGAGTGTCTTCATCATCGATTGGTTGCCAATTTGGTGGTTTTAAAGGGTCTGTTCTGGTAGGGTTAGGTAGGGGAAAATGAGCATGCCCCTAGTATGAAAGATACCATGCATTGCCCCTACATTCAATAAGATGCGTAAGATAGCAATATTCAATATCTATTTGGGTGCTCATGGCTTCAATGGGCATATCATCTAGGAGAGGTATGTCTATACTTAAACAAATAGTAGTAATTAAACCACCAATAAAAATATCACCCTATTTAGAATTGCTTACCCTTTGAAATTGCTTAGCTTGAAAATAGGCAGTGTCAAGTTGATTATAATCTAGCATAACATTGATGAAGAAAAGCTCTATAGATCGAACAATCCCTATAGTATCCCCAGGCCCAAAAATGGTGGTAACTAATAGTCTTCGTAAATATCTGAAGACCAAATTGAAAATCCTTGAAGCCTTGGCTTTTGAGATTCTGAAAGTATCGGGGGGTGGGCATATTGGAGATATCACCAATTTTAGCAAAGAAATTATTCACATGGAACCAAGGGTATATGATATGATCTCCCCTTGAAGGCAACATAAAAATATGTGCTAATTCATGCAGAGACATTTGCCTATGTTCATTAAAGATGAGCTAACACATAATTCAAAGGTACTAAGAAATTCTAATGTTAAACGCTTATATGTATGATTAATATAATAAACGAAATTATGTAATCCCATATTTCTCCGCAATTGCATTACTTGCGCATATATTCCCAATGTATTTAGACAACCATCATATAAATACCTTGTTCCAATAATGCATCTTTGGGATAAATAATAATATCTTTGTTGCTGTTCCGGAGTGGTGAATATAATACCTAGCTCATTCGGTTGGTTTCTTCTATTCCGATGTTGAGTTGGTGATGCCTGATGCCTTGAAGATTCCCCCTTAGTCTGTTGTTTCTTTTTGGGTGCCATCTACAAGGATAACCAAATATATGTAATATAATTAGCAATATCTTACAAAATACACATGCATTAGTAAGAATAGTTGGGTGTAAGATAATATATTTTTGTTTTCTTCAGTTTTGCATCACCCAATTCAACACTTAAATAGAAATGCCAGATATCAATTGAATGTTACAAACATTGTGATATTTGGCATTCAAGTTTAGTAATTTTCTTGCCATTAAGTCATCGCCATTCAATTTCAATACTCATAAGCATATATGCACTTCATCCATTAGCAGGGATATAGAATTCTCATCTTGTAAGAATCATTTTAGCACATACCCTTATTATTACAAAATGTATTTCAACCTACAACAAAATTGCTACCTACAGATACACATGCATTGTATTTGCAACAAATTTTTAGCGAACCAACATTTTTTTTACAGGGCAGTGCAGTTTGCAAGAAAATTCAACATACAAATCCATATGTATTATATTATGCCACAAATGTTTCAGCACACAAACATATATTCCTTAGAATTGTAACAAAGATTGTAGTATCAAACAATTTTGGCAAGTTTGGTTAAGTAGTGCATAAACCTTATGAGTGTGATTTTTTATGAATGAAATTGAAAAATAAAGTTTGGTAAGGCTCAGAAAATTAGAATTAAACAGAAGCCCTAAGCTAATTTTTGAAATTGGGATTATCTGAGCAAGAACTGAAATTAGGGTTTAAATCTCAAAGTTTTTGAAAATTGATTGAGGATGAATGATGAAAGGGCTATTTGAGACCATAATATGGGTGTAGAAGTGTTAGGGATGAAGAATGAAAATAAGGATGTATGGGCATGGAAGATTATTGCAAGAAAATGGAGTATTGAAGAAGAGAGAAATGGTGGTTTTCGCTTTTAGTAGAGACCTGGTTCAAGAGTGTTGGTCGTGTTCTAAGATTTCTAAAAACACCGGAAAAAATAGGGATTTTTCAAGAAATACAATCCTTGTTTATGAAACACGAACCATCCATGTATATTTTGAAAGTTTCTAGAATTTGAAAAAATTCAGTGACAGAAAAACACGACCATGTTTAGTAAATAGGGACCACCCATGTTTATTTTGAAACTTTTTGGAATTTCCTAAAATTCTATGACAAAGAAACATGGTCCGTGTTTAATAAGCATGGACCCCCCGTGTAATTTTTGAATGTTGCTGCCTTTTTTTGTTTTTGCCCGCAAACTCTATCGGTAAAAACGGGTCATGTTTTAGAATATAGTGTCCCCATGTTATTCTATTCTTCTTCTATTTTCCTTCAAATTTTTCCTATAATAAGAACACGAATAATTTTTATTTTTTTTACACTAAAAAATAAGAAAAACACTACAAAAAAAAAGGAAAACACACTCACATGATAAAAATACACACACATAAAAATAGTAAACATACATAACTACATCCTACATGATAACTATATAAAAAAAAAAGAATAACAAAGAAACATAGCATGAGATAAGAACAACTTATTTACAACACTTGGGTGTTTTTCAAGTGGTAATATCTCACTATTTCAGCCTTCATAACTTGGAATGGTAAGATCTACCACTTCCAAGTTTCTCACATAGTGTCCTTTATAAAAAGGTTTGAGACAGTGTCCATTCACTTTCAAAATTTTTCCTATTTTCTCACGTTTTTATCTCTATTGCACCATGAGGAAACACATTAGTTACAATAAATGGGCTGATCCATCTCTACCTTAATTTTCCTGGAAATAGCTTTAAACGAAAATGGTATAATAAAACTTTTTGGCCGATCTCAAAATTCTTCCTAACAATGAACTTATCATGAACTGCCTTAGTTAGATCTTTATATCGCAATGCAGCTTCAAAAGCATCATTTCTTATTTCCTCAAGTTCTTGTAGTTGAATTTTCCTACACCTTCCAATTTCATTTGACTCCTTGTTACATTTCTTTACAGTTCAAAAAGCTTTATGTTCCAATTCGAACTGGAGATGACAAGGCTTACTGTAGACCAAACGATATGGTGACATAATAATTGGAGTTTTGAATATTATGCGATAGACCTAGAGATCATCATTGAGGGGTGAGCTCCAATCCTTCCTTGTCGATTTCACCATCTTTTCCAGAACTAATTTGATTTCTCGATTGGATATTGCAGCTTGACCATTTATTTGTGGATGATATGCTGTGGAGATTCAATGTGTCACATGATATTTCTTTAACAATGTTTTTACTGTTCTGTTGCAGAAGTGTGAACCTTTTTCATTTATTATAGCCTTTGGCAAGCCAAACCTTGCAAAAATGTTAATTCGAAGAAAATCTGCAACAACTTTAGCTTCGTTAGTACAGGTGGCCTTTGCCTCCACCCATTTTGACACATAATCTATAGAAACGAGAATATATTTGAACCCAAAAGATGATAGAAAAGGACCCACGAAATCCATACCCCAAACATCAAAATTTCACATGCAATGATCGGAGTTTGTGGCATTTCATTTCTAGGACCTAGTCCTCCGGTCTTCTAACAATTTTCACATGTTTTGCAGAATTCATAAGCATCCTTAGATAGGGTAGGCTAGTAAAATCCACTTTCTAAAATTTTATAAGCTATTCTTTTAAGGAAAAAATGACCCCCACAAGCATAGTTATGACAAAATTTTAAGATAGAAAGAATTTCACTATCAGGGATACACCTTCTAATGATTTGTTCAGTACATTATTTCCGCAAATATGGATCATCCCATATAAAATATTTTGCTTGACTCTTCATTCTATCTTTTTGTGCCTTAGTAAAATGCGAAGGGAATACTTTTGTGACCAAAAAATTTACCATGTCAACATACCATGGTATCTCATTTCCAATGACATGAAATTGTTCATCCGAAAATGCTTCATTGATGGGTGCCTCAACTTCAACCTCCTCGATTAACCTACTTAGATGATCTACTACTCCATTTTCTAATTTTTATCTTTGATGTGTATATTGAATTCTCGGAGTAGAATTATCCATCTCATTAATATTGGTTTTGCTTCCTTCTTTGCCAGCAGATATTTTAAAGTTACATGGTCAAAATAAACAATAATATCAGTGCCTAAAAGATAAGAATGAAATTTATCCAAAGCAAAGACAATGGCAAGAAGCTCCTTCTCGATGGTTGTGTAAATAAGCTGAGCTTCATTCAAAGTTCATGAGGCATAGTATATCACATGTGGATCTTTCTCAATTGTTGGACCTAACACTACACCAGCAGCACAATTAGATGCATCACACATTAATTCAAAAGGAAAATTCCAATCGGGTGGTTGAAGTATAGGTGCACTAATCAATTTTTCCTTTAAATGTTCAAATGCTTTCTTCCATGCATCATCAAACTAAAACTCCATTTCTTTTTTTAGAAGCTTACATAAAGGTTGGGCTATTTTAGACAAATCCTTAATGAATCTGTGATAAAATCCAGCATGTCCCAAGAATGAACGCACATCTTTAACAGCTGACGGAAAAGGTAATGAAGCTATAAGACCAATTTGTGCCTTATCTACTTCAATTCCTTTAGCCGAAATGACATGTCCCAAAACTATTCCTTGTTGAACCATAAAATGGCATTTTTCAGAATTTAGTACAAGATTTGTTTCAAGACATCTTTTCAAGATGACAGTTAAATTACCTAGGCATTCATCAAACGTATCCCATGAATACTAAAATCATCCATGAATACCTTGATAATTTTCTCCAAATATTATGAAAATATGCTTACCATACATCTTTGGAATGTGGAAGGGGCATTGCATAGCCCAAATGGCATGCGACGATATGCAAATGTACCATAAGGACATGTAAATATGGTCTTCTCCTGATCTTTTGGAGCTATGGGAACCTGCACATATCCAGAATAATCATCAAGAAAACAATAACAAGTATGGCCCGCTAGCCTCTCTAACATTTGATCTATAAATGGTAGAGGAAAATGATCTTTCCTGGTCATGGAGTTCAACTTCCTATAATCTACACATACCCTTCAACCATTTTGAACTCTAGTAGGAACCATTTCTCCCTTATCATTTTCCAATACAATGATTCCCATTTTCTTGGGTATGACTTGAAGAGGACTAACCCAACTAATATCAGAAATTGGATAAATGACTCCCATTGATAACAATTTTAACACCTCTTTCTTCACTACCTCCATCATGATCAGATTTAACCTATGTTGTACTTGTCTACTTGGCTTAACATCATCTTCCATTAAACACCTATGCATACATATTGAAGGACTAATACCTTTAATATCGGCAACCATCCATCCCAAATCATATTTATACTTTTTCAACACATTAACAAGTTTTTCTTCTTGTTGGGGTTTTAGGTCACTAGAGATGATAACAGGAAGGGTATTTTTTCTCCTAGGAATACATACTTGAGATTGTTAGGTAAAGGTTTCAACTCCACTATTGGTGCTTGCTCTATGGAAGGTAAAGGTCTATCTAATGTCAATGGTAAATCCAAAAATCTTCCGATTCTACCAGGACATGCTCCTAAAGTAGCTACCACCTCATTAATCTCTTCTTCAATATCAAACATCTCATTCAGTTCTTCCAACTTTTCAGTTTCTCTACATTGAGTTAAGGTTACTTCTAAAGGATCTGCAGATGATAATTTGTAAAACTTTTTAGTTAAATCATCAATAACATCAATCATAGATACCGATTCACCATCTGTAGGGTATCACATGGAGTCATATATGTTAAACCTAATGATCAAACTCCATTGCCAAAACTCCATCATGCACATCAATTTTTTTTTGAAGTTTTCAAAAATGGTCTACCTAACAATATAGGAGAAGGATTAGATGAACCATTATCTTGCATATGTAACACATAAAAATTAGTAGGGAAGACTAGTTCGTTCACTTGAACTAAGACATCTTCAATTACCCCTTTAGGATATGTGTTAGATCTATCAGCTAATTGAATAACAACACAAGTTTCCTTTAAAGGACCTAGACTTAGGGCATTAAAAATAGATAAAGGTATGACTTTGATTGAAGCACCTAAATCAAGCATACATTTTTCATACCTCATGTTTTCAATCTTTCAAGGGATAGTAAAAATACCTAGATCCTTAAATTTCGTGGAAGTTTCCTTTGTAAAATTCCTGATACATTTTCTCCAACACTTACCTTTTCATCCCCCTTCAGTTTACTTCTGTTAGTACACAAATCCTTAAGGAATTTTGCATACCTTGGCACTTGTTTAATTGTATCAATGAGAGGGAGATTAACTTCCACCTTTCTAAATATGTCATATATCTCCTTGTAATAATTCAACTTTGTGTTTCTTGCCAACCTACTAGGAAAAGGAGCAAGAATTTTAATAGGAGTGGATGACTTACCTTTAGTGACCTATTGAGAATTTTCAATCTTTTCTTCTTCAACAACTCTCTCATGTTCTTCTTTTCTTATTTATTTCTCTTCACTCACTTGCCTTGGACTTGCTAATTGTTTCCCACTTCGAGTTGTGATAGTACTAGCATTTTCCCTAGGGTTTCTTTCCGTCTGACTAGGGAATTTTGAGGACCCTAGTTCTTGTAATTTCCGAAGGGAATCTGCCAACTGACTCACTTGATTTTCCAAATTCTTGATACCGTTTCTAGTTTCTTGTTGAAACTCTAATGTATTGGCAGCCAAAGATTTCACCAAATATTCCAAAGGCATTCCTCTTGATTGTTGTGGAACTTTTGTGGAGGTATTGGTTGAAATGGTGGTATTTGGTGATTTGATGGAACTAGAAAGAATCCAGGAGGCGGATTTAATCCTTTTTGATTTTGATAAACTTGTGGACGAAAATATAAATTACTACCTTATTGATTGTTTCCATACCTTAAATTTGGATGATACTTTCATTCAAGATTGTATGTTGGAGCATATGGATCATTTCTCTTTGGTATTTGTTGTCCTCCAATGGAATTTACTTGTTTTTCTTCCTATAAAGTAGGACACATATCAGTAGGGTGACTAATGAAAGAAAAAATTACACATACCTTTGTAGGAATTTTTTCACCCACAACTCTCTCTACAAGAGCTGTCAAATTTGACACCTATGTTTCAATTCAGCAATACTAGCTTCTTTCACTTGTTGAGACATAGAAGTATTACGCCTACTGTAATATTGAGAGTTAGATGCCATGTTAGCAATTAATATTTTAGCCTCAGTAGGGGTTTTATCAACCAAGGCACTACCACTAGCAGCATCTATCGTATTACGATCCATAGGAGATAATCCTTCATAGGAGTATTGTATTAATAATTGCTCACTAATTTGATGATTAGGGCAACTACTGCATAATTTCTTAAAACGTTCCCGATATTCATGCAATGATTCTCCTCCATCTTGCCTAATACCACAAATATATTTTCTTATGTTAGTTACTCTAGATGAAGGAAAATATTTTTCAAGGAAAACCTTTTGCATATCAGTCCAAGTATTCATAGACCCCACTGGTATGTCATATAACCATTCTTTTACAGCATTAACCAATGCAAAAGGAAAAGCTTTGAGTTTAATTTATTCTACACTTACTCCATTCGGTTTCATACTAGAGCATACTATATGGAATTCCTTAAGAAATTTGTTGGGATCAGTGAAACAACCTAAGCCCATGGAATTGTTGTCTCCGAATCCTATAAAAATAGGTAAAATGCATATCAAACTAGGTTTGATCTCACAAGTATCATTTTTGGTAGGATAATTAATGCATAAAAGATTAGGGTTGAAGAGAGGAGCATCTAATTCCTTGAGGGTTCAATCTACCATAGGTGGATCGATGTGACAAGATGAATTAAACAAATTCTCTATTTGATCTTCTTCCACATCTATGGAACTTCCTTCATAAAGTAATGGAATATGACGAGCATATTCCAATATCCTTATTGTTCGATTTGCAGTAGGAGAAGAAGAATTTGGACCTATTGGCGGGATGATTTGTCCTTTATACTCAATTGTGAACAACCTCAAATGTGACTGCCTAAGGATTATACGCAATTAAAGAATAGATAAGTACACTTGGAGAAATTATAGAAAGCAAAAATAAGAAACAACACCAAAAATAAAACTAAAGATTATAAACGCCATTCCCCAGCAATGGCGCCAAAAATTTGGTTCACTGTCATATGCACAAAAAATTTGATAAATAAATCCTAATATCCAAATACGTAGTAAAAGATAAGGAGTCGAACTCACAAGGAATGGTATTTAATCAATAATTTTATAATTGATGTTAGAACCCCGATTATACATTCTCATTACTTCTATCACTAATTCTATACTATGGAACACTTTACTCACTAATTGATGAATGAGGATAGGAATGAATTGATTATTGAAATAAGTGGAAAATGAGTGATTCTACATGATTTAAAGTTGACCTCTAGAGACTCATAATAATTCATCTATTTGCTTTCTCTTCATTTTAATAAATTGAATAAGCTCTCAATTTATCATCTAACCAATTAATAACCTAGGTTACGAATGTTAGATTCATCTAATGGTAGCATTACGAAAGGAAAGCAGTCAACTACAACCATGACCATATAAGCTTGGACTCTGCAGCTGTACGAATTAATGGAAAAGATTAACAATTAACCTTTTTGCTAGTCTAGACACGTTAATTAATAATTACGTAATAATTACCTTGTCCTAGCAGAGAATAAGATCTAAACTAAATAGGTGATCAATCTAATTAGTTTAAATTCTTAATCTATGATACAAGATCATTTAATTCCGTCCATTAATTCAATTAAATTTCATATAGAATCATAATTTCAAATTATGCTATTACATTCGAAACCTAGTTCCATCCTCAAATCACCCTACCCTATATTATTTATTCTACTATTTGCATAATTGTAAGATCACACCATTAAATGCAATAACTTATAATTAATATAAATGATCTCTAATAAATAAGTAATAACACACTAAAAGCAAGATAAATAAAAATGCAATTGTAGAAACGTTACTTGCATTCAATGAAAACACAGAATTTGCAATTAATAAATGAATGGAGAAAAACTTATCACTTGATTTGCAGACCGTCAATTGTTCAATAGAATACAAGAAAGATAAATAAAGTTGAAATTGCGAAGTACATGTGTTTTCTAGAGGAAATAGGGAAAGAGAGAGCATTCAACTCTTTTTCAAATCTAAAAACTAATTCGTGAACCCATAATTATTAGAAAATATATCAAGAAAAATTTCATGTGAGTAGTTGCAAAATTTAAGAAAAACACGGTCTGTGTTTTGGGAAACACGAGACCTCCTTGTTTGTCTTTGAGTTCTCTGCCAATTTTTAGATTCTAAAAAACTGAGATTTTTTTTGGAGGAAACATGGTCCGTGTTTAGGAAACACGGGGGTACCGTGTTCTTTGCCCCTTCCTCCTTCTTCCATTAAAATTTCAAAACAAATTTTCCTTGGTGTCTTTTCTTCATTTCCAACTTTTCTTCCCTTGCTTCAATGTTTCTTGATTTCCTCTTTCCATCGATTTCTCCTTTGAATTTCTTCATTTTTATCTTTCCCTGCAAAATCTATTCAAAAGAGAAAAACTCAAGAAAGATTAAATCTTATAAAATTAATGAGGAATAAATGATATTTTTACACATGAAAATAGCCTATAAATTTTATTTGTCAAAAACATAAATAAATTTAAAACGTTCTTAGCATGGATTGGCATGAAATTTTTCACACAAAAAAGTAATATAAAATAAGATACGTAATGCATGAATGCAAGCACTCAATGTTCACAATCATATATTATCATCGATTTGCATATTATCATCATATTCAATTATGTCTTTGAAAATAGCACATAAACGTATGTCTAATGATTTAATCATATTACCTACTAGCTAATCTTCATGCAAGAAAGAAAATAATTAGCGGATTTATGATCTCCTCCACAATGACTTTGATCACCTTCAATAAGGGAAACAAATATGTTTACTAGGGAATTAAAACAAGGAATTTAAATAATATAAAAGATTAAGGATAATAACAAGTCACTACAATGAAAAGGAGGGGATTTGACCATGGTTTTAGCTAGGCAAAACTGCTTGCAACCACACTTACACCACCACCAAAATGTCATCTAATCAACTGAAGAAAAATAAAGAAAAGTGGGGGTTTGTGTTAGCTTATTTTTGATAATGAAATGAGAAGGAAGGAGGTGAAGGAATCTAACACAAAGGTAACATTTGGTATTACCAGTAGGGGTAGAACTAGGCCACAACACACCACCCAACATGAACAAACCTAAAAGGGAGAAAGATGGTATTGAAGGAGGTGATGTTGTGGGATGTTGAAAACTAAAGAAAATATTGGGGTGAAAAAAGGCATAAGGTTTAAGTAGAAGCTGACAAAATCATTGCTCGCTAAGGTGGGAAAAGGTTGTAGAACAATGAGGGGATTTTGTGTGAATGATTCATTAAATGAATTAAAGTGTTTTGGGGCACAAAAAGTCAAACAAAAGTCTCTCTCCTCCTCCCCAAACATAGATGTGAGGTCTAAAGGGATAATGGGTCTCGTTTTATTGGTCAACATTACATATGAACACAAAAAAGGATGGTTATGTAAAGTATAAGGTAAGAGTTGAGTAAGGTTTATATCATAGTTAGAAATTATTTGATTGAACCAAGGTCAGTTTAGAATCTGGTTGTCCACACATTGGAGGAATGGTGCCACCTAAGAGAGGATTATGACTGATTTATCATAATTTTTTAGTATTTAAAGAGGTAAAAGATCTAGGAAATAGGGATTTATTACGAAAAATAACAAATAAATGTCAAAATTATAAGTATTTATGGGAAAATGAAGAATAAATTTAGGAACCGAAATATAACAATGTATTTGGTATCTTATTAGATTTGAAGCTTGATGGATAAAAAGTAAGTAAACATAACAAAATGGAAAATCTACATAAATGTGTTTTCACAAATATGTGCAATAAATAATGAAGGGTCCAACTAAGTGTGAATTAATGTGAAATAATTTTAGAAAATACTTGATCTTTGAAAAGGTTTGGATATTAAATGTGCTAAAATGCATTAAGAACAACGAAATTGTATAGTCATGTAAATAAGTTGTTTTCTTAATGTATTAATTAGGTAGGAACCAATAAACTAAAATGAAGTGGAAGGAATTGGTAGGATTAGAAAAATTTTAAGAATGAGTTATAAAGTTTGGATATGTTGAAAATATGTGAAAACAAATGAATGAATAGAATCAAGAAAATGGAAATTTTTGCTACTGAATAAAATAAATCACGGTAAGCTCAAATTTAATATGTGTGGCCTAAAAATCAATATTAAAAATTGTAGAAATATATTATGAACCTAATTACATAACATTAAGGATAATGAAAATGGGATGTTATATAATTAACTTTTTAAAAGAGACTTCATCCCCAAATAACTTTAAAAACCTATATATGTATAAATAATTGGCATTAGATGTGGTTTAAAGCGTGTAAAATGAAAAACTAGAGAAAATAACAAAAAATGGATAATCAATGAAAATAAAATTTTCACAAATGTGTAAAATGGATAATAGAGAGTCTGATTGGGTACAATTTGTTGCAAAAGAGTTTATAAAATCAAATATATATAAAAAATTGATCTAAAAAAAGGTTTTGAGCTCAAATGGATAAAAAAGACTAAATTTTTCTGATTGTACAAACAAAAAAATCACTATTTATTGATTAAAAAGGAATCATTAAACTAAATTAGAGCAAAATGAGTTTATAAGCGTAGAAATATTGTTAGTATGAGTCACAAAATATAGATGCATTAGAAATATGCAAACATGAAAAATTTAGATAAATCGCATAAAATGGGATTTTATAGCAAATAAATAATTAGAACTACGATAGGCTTCAATTTAATGCAAATTTCCTAAAAGTAAGATTTAAAATTTTATAAATTGATTATGAGCCTAATTATTTAGTAATTAAGGTTAGAAAAAATGGGATTTTACAATTACTTCATATCATATTCAAATCATGTATTATTTTACCCGTATAATATCTAGTATATGAACAATCATTCGGGTAATTACATAAAAGCCCATTTATAAATCGGATTAATTACTTAATCAATCTCTGATCAGAAATTGATTCACACCATGCTTTTTATCAAATCCATGCAAGTATGAGAACCCCACTATTATAATAGGTGGACCAAATACATACAAGGCACATAGCTCCTGACCACTATTATTGTCGATGGACCAGAAACATACAGGACATAAAGTTCCTAACCACTATTATTGTCGGTGGACTAGAAATACACAAGGCATAAAGCTCCTGACCACTATTATTACCAATGGAACGGAAACACACAAGGCATAAAGCTCCTGACCACTATTATTCACTGGTGGACCGATCTGGCCCCAACTCTCATGGTATTCCACTATAAGTACTTAGTATCTTTTCCATATCTTAGCATAAATATTTTCGATTTTGTTGAGCATAGAATCCCCCACTATTATACTCGGTGGACTGGAAAAGCATAGGTATAATGCCTGACCACTATTATTCACCGATGGATCGGTCACATATAGGACATCATGCCCTAACCACTATTATTCGCCGGTAGATCGGTCTGGGCCCGACTCAACAATCTTCCACTTTAAATGATTAATGTATTACGGTGTCTTATTCAGAAACTTTGCCCTAGACATGCATGACTCACTCCCTCTGCACTTATCTTCCAAATGACCCATACCAAATCATGATAATCCTACACTTCCTACCTTCCCCAATAACTTTTCCTCTATACTCAAACTCAAACTAGAACTCCACACCGAAATATGTGGGTCAAGGCCCACTACTACACACCTCCAAGTCCATTTATTTCCTTACTTTAAGGTTTTTCCCCTAAAACCCTAATTTAGGCCTACATGGCCCATCCTACTCCACCTCATACAACCCAAATAATTTTTAATATTACATACATCACAAACCATAGATTCCATCCCCATCATTACACTTTAATCACCAAGTACATGTGCTACCACAAAAACCCTAACTAGCCACACCAAACCCTAGCTTGGTCTCCTACGTACCCTTATATTTCTCCACATACTATTTTTCATCCAAAGTGTTAAAATACCCAAACAACACTTACATTACCTTCCTCACACCCCAAATCAACATTCCATACGTAAATTTTACTCCCATGCATACTTTACACATCCCATGAGGCATTTTGAACTTTTCATGCAAACCCTAAAACTCCCACGTCAAACCCTAGATTCAACCATGAAACATCCTAGATTCCACCATACAAAACCTTAGATTCCTCCATACAAAATCTTAGATTCATCCACACAAAACCCTAGATTCAATCCATAAATTACCCTAGATTAGATTCTTCCATACAACACCATAGAATATGCCATGCAAAACCCTAAGTCTATCCATACCAAACCCCAATTTGGATTCTCCCATGTAGCACCATAAATTCTACAATGCAAAACCCTAAGTCCATCCATACAAAACCCTAGTTTAGATTCTCCCATGCATCACCATAAATTATATTCTCCCATGTAGAACCATAGATTCTCCCATACGAAACCCTAGATTCTCTCATACAAAACCATAGACTCTTTCATTCCTTCATTTTACTTTCACCCCCTATTCCTCTTCCACTAATGGATCATTAACATTTTTAGGTCAACTCACATCCCTTTGTCAACTCATTTCCCTTTGGTCAACTTACTCCTTTTTGGTCAACTCATTTCCCATTTTCCTTCTTCAACCTTTTCTCCACACAATACCACTTTTATACATCCTCACATGTATGTCTAAAGGGTCACAAACCAATCATCACATACCACAATATTTCATCACATATGCATAATACACATGCCATATAATAACGCATGAAAAAAACTTCAACTCCATGTCATACCACATACAAAATAATTATAATGATAAACTTAGGATGCATAACACACAAAGCATATTATGTACATCAACACACATAAGGCCTTAGTAACACGCTTACATAAAATGACACCGGTCTTGGAGTAGGCTCCTATGCCTCCTTAGGGCGTTGACTGGTCTCATCTATATAAGGGAAAAGCTAAAGATTAGATTCCCTCCTACTAAAATACTCTTATTTACTAATTTATTCTAAGATTAGGTTTTTGATAAAATAATAAAATATTAATAATATTAATCATTAACTAATTACAAACTTTGCTAGAGATATAAGAAATAATAGTAATATTATAAAAATTGATAATATAAGGTTGAATACTTTACCCTAATAATAATAACAATGATACTAAAAATAATAATAACAAAGATACTAAAAATAATAATAACAAAGATACTAAAAATAATAACAATGATAATATTAATAAGAATAAGAATATTAATAATAGTAACAATAATCATACTGAAAATACTAATAGTAATAATAATATGATTCGAAATAAATGGTGCGATAAGGGCTTCGATCCCTCACCAAAATAATACTAATAATAATATTTAGTAATAATAATAATGATAAAAACCATAATAATATTGCAAAAATAGTAATAATCATAATGGTAGTAATAGTAATGACAATAATCAAAGATAAAATGAAGTAGGGTTTCAACCCTACATTGAATAATAATAAACTTATTAAATAATAATAATAATAATAATAACACTAATAATAATAATAAACACTAATGATAAAAATATTTAATTATATTAATAATAATAAGACTTGATATTTATAATACTACTACTATAATTTAAAATGGGTATAATAGGGTTTCAGCCCTATATAGAATAATAATACTAACATTGAAAATAATAATAATAATAATAATAATAATAATAATAATAATAATAATAACATATTGATATCAATAATAAAGATAATAGCAATAACAAGAATAATATTAATAAAATCAAAATCAAAATATAATAGGGCTTTGGCCCTCAATAGAAATAATAATAAAAACATTAATAATAATAATAATAACAGTAATAATAATAATAATAATAATAATAATAATAATAATAATAATAATAATAATAACAATAATATATTTTGAATAAATGAAATAAAATAAAATAAAACTTGTATAAATAGTGAAAAGGGTTTAGGGGGTTTAGGGTTTAATTTTAGGTTGGTGGTGACTAGTAGCGCCGGCGGTGGTGGCCCAATGGGGAAGAAGAAAAGAAAGAGAGGAGGAGAGGGAGGAAGAGGAAAAGAAAGGTACAATAAGGTAGAGGGTACTGTGCAGAACAGTTTGGGAGGTGAATAAGGCAATGGTGGCGGACGACGGCGCGAAGGGTGGCAGAGATGTAAGAAAGGGTTGATCAGGAAGGGAACTTTGTACAATTGGGGTGTCTTGTGCATGGAAAATTGAGGGATATGGGTGGTTCAGGTAGTCAGAGGGTGGTGCAAGGATTAGTTGGGTGGGCAGAGGTGGGTTGGGTCATATTGACCGGCGAGTCCGAGGAAGAAAGAGGAAGGAAAACGGCCGGTCAAAATGAGCATAACCGGCAGCCTTAATCTTAGAGATGGGTGGTGGAGTTACAGGTCTAAGGCAGGAAGGAGGAATAAGAAAGGAGGAAGAAAGGGGGGTTGGACCGACGGTCCGGGGAAGAAAGAAAAGAAAGCAAAAGGAAGGAACCAGGCAGGTCGGCGCAGATAGGAGGAAATTTAAATGAAACGCGACATTTAGGAGGAAAAAGGAGTAAGGTGACGTGCCCTAGGCTACCGAAGGAAGATGAAAAGAAAGGAAAGGGAAGAATAGGCCGCAGACAGGAGAACAGAAAGGAAGGAGGGCGGCGGGCCAGAAGGAAGCCTAGTTCGCCGAAGAAGAAAAAGAAAAGAAGGAAAAAAAATGGGCTGCAAGAAGGCATGCCCAGTCGAGGAAAAGAAGAGGAAAGTAAAAGGAAAAAGGAAGAAAAGAAAGAAAAGAAAGAAAAAAGGAAAGAAAAAGAAGAAAGAAAGGAAAAAGGAAAAATAAAAGGTTTAATTTCCTTTCACGGCTAATTTAGAATTTTTGAAAGGTTTTTCCTAAATTCCATTTTAATTAGCAAATCACTGTAATTTTCTCCAACTATATTCTTTATAAAATTCCTATTAATTTGGCACTATTTTCACCTTCTTATTTTAAATAAAATAATTTATTTAATTTATTTTCAAAATAAAATCCTTAATTAGCCAAAATACCCAAATTTCTCCTACTTAAAATACTTATAAATTTCTTCTTGATTTGCCCTAATTAAATCCTATTTTATTTTAAATAAAATAATTTATTTAATTAATTTTTCTAATAAAACCTTATTTAACTATAATTCTTAAAATTAAATTTTTTGGGATATTCACTATTATAAAGGAAGCTGTGTGCATGAAAGTCATCTCTATAATTCAAAAATGCCTAGTCAACATCATTGTTTTATTTAGGATTCTTCATAGTTGTTTTCATGTAATAGTTAGCTTTCTTTGTTTGTAATTATCTTTTTTTATCCATGTGTTATCTAGGATATAATCACATTGTTAATACTAGTTTATGTGCTAGTTAGTTATATATGTGTCATGTTGCTAAATTAGTGTGTTATTTAGTAATGTAAAGTTCATATGTAAAGCTTGATATGTCAACAACTTATAACATGTTGATGGTTGAGTATATTCAAATCTAATATAAATAAATTCCTTGGTTAATTCTCTCTTTGTGATTGAATAAACATTTCTAAGAATACTTGTAGTAATCTTAGATAGGTGACATTTAAAGTTGTGTTCTTTGAGTTTTTGTTGAGTTTTTCTTATTTATAAATTTTTACATGAATATATTCATTCCTTCTTCTCATTTGTGCAGCCACTAATCCTAAATCTTCTACAAACACACATTCTTCATCAAACTTTATAGACTTGTGGCATATCATCTTTCTCCAAGATCTTAGGCATGTTGAATGTTATGCATAGGGTGCAGCCACACTTACCTTTTTACATCAACAACTTGGTATGGTTCTAAAGATAAAATTGCATGGATGTTGGGATGTGTTACTCTATAATAGGTAATTTTATAATTATCATATATATAGTATATACTTGGATTTATTAGTTATAATTCTAATAATAGAGTATTATAGAAAACATTGATTTATGAATACTTTCATGGGTTTGGAATGGAATGATCTAGGTATGATCTAAACCATCCCCATTGTTTGAGGTGATTTGGTGTACAAAAATTTAACAATAAACTAAAGACACTCGAGTACTTTCAAGCTAAGATTAATCATATGCCTACTTCAAAGTTATGCTTAAATTATCATATTCTTATTATATTATTATAGCAATATCTATTTTTAGTTTATTTTGGTTTTGTGATAAGTCATTCGGGATCCATATAAATTAGTTGATTCCTATAGAGATTTTCCTATGGCATTATATCATAGTTGTTTACACTATTTAGAGAAAGTGGAATCGTATATGCGAGATAGAGTGACACACCAGTTCAGAACAAGTGATTCCTCAGGAGCCTATCAAGCCCACTAGACACATGTACATAGTTCCATCCGTCAATAGTGACAAAGGTTATTACACACACATGCTTAACTAATGGTTCTTGAGGTGTGAACACATATTGGGTCTTGATTTTTTAGACCACTAGCTCAATACCCATAGGATGTGGCTCATAACTATATGGATTGAAAAGTTCCATGAACTCATAGGTATGTATTGACAATGATTGAGGAATATTTAGTCGAACATCTAAATGACAAGCATAAAATTCTAGTTAAAAGATGTCTTACCGAAGCATATAAAACTCTGTGTTATTTCTATTAGAGGGTGAGTCAGCTCCAAATTACCAATAACTAGTTACATACAATGAAATCATATGCATAATTTAGGAGTTAATGTACCTGGGCGTGGGTGTTTGCATTGTGCCTGATTTCTTACTATAAGGTTATGTAGTTTGACTAAAATATATTTTTTAATTTATTGAATATAGGTTTTATTTTATATCATGATTATGAAATTATTATCTAACCTATATTAAACACATCAAACATTGAGATACTTAAGCCGAATATCATAAAAAATATATCTAATTGCCATAGGTTAGATACTTATGAAATCATGGAAATGTAAGAAGGAAATAAGCACAAATTGGTAAAAATTCATCATATACATGTTTCAAATGTTAGACGCAAATAAACTAAGAAAAAACTACAATAGTTCTAGATAAAAGTTATGTCTAAAGATAAAGGATGTGGCTCTTCTGTACCATCATATACCAAATAGCTCCATTATCAAAATCTTGATGAATATAGTGTATTTTATGTTGAAACATTGCTATCACGATATCTTTTCTAATTTCCATATAGAAGTGGGAGTAGAAAATTGTCTAAATGATATACCCGTCAGAAAAAGTATAAGAGTTGGCACTAATATAACATTGATATGGAAAATGATACATAAAACACCCACATATCGATGTGTAGTGACTTATTTTTTGTAAAAACTATTTGGTCACTTCATTTTTAGGACCTTGAACTCCATTTTACTCTACTAAAGGTAGGAATGAAATGCATGTATTCAACGAATAATAGACAAACAAAAAGATGCAATGGCATAACTAGTATCTGGCATTATCATCTAATGTGTCATCAAAGATAGCCCTTCCCAGTGGGTAATAATATTAAGAATTTGATCATTGATGACATATACAAATACATTCTCATATAACTGTCATCTAGCTAATATCTTGTGATATGTCAATGTAATCAGACCATAGTTCCTATATCCTAACACATTATATTATGCACTAATATATTGAACTATATGTTGATTCATTTGATTCACATATAGAAATTTTAATTGGCTTGATGACAAAATTATTTATTTTTGTCCTCGACCTCGACTGACCTTAACTTGGAGATGACCTATCTTGAGCTTTTTTTGATATCAAATGAATTGAAGATTGTTATTCTATGCAATCTCAACTACATGGTTCCTTTCTAGTAGAGTTCCTTGGGCGACCCATATATTGTCGTATTGGTTGCTATTAGAGAGGTGTTCTCTAGGAAATTACAATATTAAATATCTTTCTCACCAACTAATTATGTATTGTTAGCAGCTAGATGATAACAATTGTCATAGAAATATGGAGTAAATGAGGTGCAATCTTTGTTGGTTTTTATAGAGTAGGTGGATTATTGGGCCCATATGTGTCAAATTTCATCCAGAATGGATGAATAGCTGACAGGGGGATAGACATATAGTTATGAATGTTGGTAATAATCTTATCCGTACATGGTATCTTATGTGTATACCATATATAACATCTACTTAAATCATCCTTTGTACCTATATAATTACTTATGTAATACCTTTTTTTGACCAACTCCATTGTATATAAAGCAACGTGACCTCTTAAATTGGTATAAGGAACACTTGTAGAAAAGTGATAAGTATTGAAGCGAGACCTCTTTAGGGATGCTTTGATATCATCATGTTTCAATTCTAGGAATTTGTGCATTTGTTTTAATACTATGTGGAAGCTTCCATGTGACTTCTCTAGAAAGCTCTTCGATGACCCATGAGCACCTTCAACTGTATTGAAAAAAAAAAATCACTATATTACATTATCGGTAGAAAGAAGAAAAAACAAAAACCTATACTAGGAGATAAAATATAAATCATACATTTTCATTCTTATCTAATGGATATGAAACACCTCACCAAATGAAACAAAAAAAAATGTGTTTATATGGATGTAGAAAATTCTTCTTTAGATACAAAATTAGGCTAGTCATGTATGTGTAATCTTCTTCCAATAACAAGAGTCATTCCTTATGCCTTTGTTCATCTGTGGTATCTAACACATTTTTCCCATTGTGATATGAAACAACATGTGAATGATGAATGGCTAGAGACTTTCTTACACCTTTCCTCCACATTCTTATTAACATAAAACCTAAAATATAAATGTTTTAAAGTGAGAAAAATGTGTTCAGCAGCTGAAAGGGGAGTATGTTTCGGATTGGTAATAACTATGGTTGGAAGCATATATGGAATCATTAAGGTCTTCAACGTCTCAACTACACATAAATATTTTTCCTCCTTCTTTAGGTGACATGTATGCACATGTAATATTGAAATTAAATTGTATTGTTATCAATCCAACAATTTCAAGTATAGACATTCCACAGCTATTCTTCTTATACGTGTAATCCATTTGTAAAACAAAAGAAAATACACATAAAATATTAATAGATATGGGATGTGAAAATAGATGCTCACTTATTACATTTGATTCTAGCTCACTTCGATACCACTAAAAATAATGATTCTCAACTAACTTACTCATAACATGTTGTAACATTGTTTGACCATCTATTTCTTTAGACGTAAGCCAGTGTCATGTATTATAGTATGCCTTCTCATAATTAAATTTTGAAGGGTTTACAAATTTATTATTTACTATGAGTGTTTTAAAAAAAGTAATTTGAAATTTTATAGCAAGATTGAGTAATGAAGTTAGTTTCTGAAAATTTAATATTGAAACTTGGGATTTCTCTATAACAAAGAATAAAAAAATTTAAGCTTGTCATAAGTTAAAGCTTATATAAACATTCAAATGATATAAGGTGAAACGATAAATTTGTATTAGATAAACTTTTTTTCTACCCATACTTACACCCATGCATTTTGCCTATACCCTTTATTTTTTTTATTGATACATTTTTTATCTTATATAACCATACCATATGCATAAATTTTTGTCATATTCATAAGAATTATATGATGAAATAGAAAAGTGGTAGATAATGTTAATATAAAACCATCATAAATTTTTTATGCTAAAATAGGGGAACGGAAAAATTCATCTTTAGTTGGGGAAGGAGAAAGGCAAAAATCACTAGTGGGTAGGGATTACAATTTTTACCTCAGGTTCAAGGCCCCATCTGGGATTCCTCGTTTGGGTTCGAGTTGGGGGAGAAAATTCGGAGATCGGATTTGGGTTTGGGAAATCTTAATAGAAATTTTTTCGAGGACGAGGCGGGGACAGGTTTGGGGTACCATCCCCGAACCCGCCCTGAATATTTTTTTATATATTTTCCTGTATATATAATATAAATTTTTTTATAGAATATAAATTAAAAGTATAATATAAAAAAATATTTGAGGATCGGGGATGAGATCGAGGATCTGGTATAAAGTCAGGTTTTAGAGATTGGATCGGGTTTTAAGGTCGGGGAATAAATTAGGGACGGAAAATACATTGGGGATCAGTTCGAGTATGGAGATTAGGTCGGGGGATCCTTGATAAAAAAAATTGGGGATTGGGTTGGGTTCAGGGATTTTTTTTTTTTCTTATTATATTCGGGGATGGGATGAGGTCCCCATCGCCGACCTGCCTCGTTGCCATCTCTACCAGTGGGGGAGGGGAACTAAAAAAATCACCCAGGGGTGTGGTGGGAGGGAACTCTGAAAATTGTTTGTAGGGGAGGGGTGTATTCGTGATACATTTTTGATGGAGTAAAAACACTTTTTCTAAATAAAAATACCTAAGAAAAAAAAAATTGGGGAATTGGCAGTAGAGAGAAGAGGGCATGAAAAGTTGAGGGCCGGGAAGATGAAGACCATACAGGTTCAGAAGCTAAGAAATAAAGAAAAAACAAGATGCTACATGACAGGACACAATAGGTGTCAGAAAAGAAAAATCAACTTGGCTTTCTATTTGTATAGTATTATTTTTTCAGATTGATTTTAGATCTGTAATTTTATAATTCTATAATTTTATTTTTATTAGATTTAGTATATTATATAAAATTTATATATATTTTTAAAATTTTTTAATTTATAGTATTTTCTAATTTTTTTACCAAGGATATAGGAAAATCATATTCTTTATACTGATATATTAATTGATTACTTGATTAATAGACTACTCTATATGTTTTATGCTATTGTTTTATATTGTAACTAACTAATAGACTGATTGACCTTTTAACTAATGTTTAACAAGTCAAGTTGAAAGTGATAGTTAATTCTTTGATTTAGGTCAAATGGCATAAAAAGTAATTTTATAGATTATTATAACAATTAAATTATTTGTACAATAATATAGAATAATATTTAATTAATTAAACTTACAGTATAGGATTACGTAGATCAAGAGATTGTGTTAGTTAAATATTTTTATTAACAAATAGCTACTAATTGAAAATATTAGGCAATTGATTCATTGGTCAGCATAATTAGATAGTGGTAAATCTGAATTCCTTGTTCACTTTTATTAATTGATTTTACCTTTATGAAATTTTATTTTATTTCATTTTTGCTTAATTTAGTTTGATCTAAAATTTTTAGTTTAGAATTAGTTATTTCATTATTTGATTTCAATCACCTAGGCCTGATTATAATCTCCGTATTATTATTTAGTCTTTGTGGAAATATTGATTTGATATTCTTAGTTTAACACACCTTTTTTCACTACTAAAACCTTTTATTTTAAAACACTGTAGGGTAGGAAATATAAAATACGTAGAAAGAATGGGGTCTTATCGCCGCACTAAATATAGAATAGATGTTTATTACCTGTCCCATGTTAGATACAAGGTTAAGAAAACCAATCTATTCAAATACGATAATAGATTGTGCAAGTGTAAGATTGTGCAAGGTTAATATATATATATATATATATATATATGCTATAATAAAACATGTACAAAAAAACCTCAACGTGTCCCCCAAGATATACAAATGCATAGAAATGAGTAAATCAAAAGTACAAAAATAAAATAGATATAAAGCAATAATAGGGAAAAGCCACAAAAACTTGGTCCATTAAGGACCTACAAATGGTTCATTGATGTCCAAGCTCCATGGCACGACACAAGATAGGCCACAATTAAACATCTTTAAACACCTATACATGGTTTTCTCATCATGTAATTGAGTAGGTGACTGAACAATAGGCACATCTATATGCTTTGTACTGAGTAAGCTAAGTTACCTCCTTAAAGGAAGTCATAATCATGAAAGGCCATGAAATAGATGGAAAATTGTGTTGAACACATATCATGCTCATGCCTTACAAATAGACATACGTGCTCTACCATGGTAATATAATGCATTAGGGTTTCATGCCATGTACAGACTTAGACAACTCATAACTCATTATGCTTAACAATACAGCATAGATATTATAGATAGTAACATATGACCAATAATAGGTTATTCCACATCTCTCTAGAATTTTCTACTACTTATTTACAAAAGTATTCCCTTAAGTCTATTTTCCAAGTTCATGTGATGCCTTAGATTAATTATTTACAAGAAATTATTCTTTTTTTCTGATTGAGTGATAGAATGATTACTATCTCATTTTCTCACATACAATGGAATTCTATCAAAATTAAAAGACATAAAGTCTCACCAAAGCTAAGTATCCACCAAATGGACATAAAGTCTGGCAAAAGCTAATAAACCACGACTGAAAATAAAGCCTAATCAAAACCAACAGATCATCTGATGACCATACCCTTTAGCATTAATACCTCCTAGTACACCATTAGTGTCTATAGTAGGCATGACACTGATATGTAATAGGATCCCAACTAAAGACACAAATAAACGGCCGATGGTAGACCAAACTTCGGTTGCTAATTGAAGATCGGGGTAATCTATACCCATGCACTTCCAAAACCTTAAAACAAAAGGTTAAAACTTAGAAATCTTCAAATAATATTTAAAAATTAAGAAACTAGAATTAGGGAAGAAAACAAACTTACTAGCATCATGAAAAAATAAGGCGAGAATCAACTAAATGAAAGCTCTACTTTTTCCTAAATATAACTCTTTCTTAATAAAGTATAAAATAATAAGGATATTATAGAAATGATCAAAATATTGAATCAATTAGAATGAAATCTCAAAGTAGAGACGAATTAGCACAAGTGTTGAAAAACTCAAGGCATCTCAGTGGCTAAAAGAAAAGTAAGGAAAAGAGATGATTAGGGTTATTTATAGCCATCAAATCGGTCAGGGAATGAGTGATGATATATAATATATCTGAAACCGAATTTTATAATTTAAATATGTTCTGAATGGGAAAATTTAGGTTGGATTCAAATTCAAAGTTTAAATGGTATTTTTTTTAAATAATTCATGTTAAACTTATCAAGAGAGTATCGAACATAAGAAGGGAAATCGCATATCATATCAGGGAGCAAATCTCCCTGATGTGTAGTGATAGTATGGCATTGAAATATAGGTTCTATAGTTGTGAAGAGGAGAGAGGAAAAATAAGACAAATATTGTGCTCACACTCCCCCTTTTCTGTCAAAATCAAACCTTAAAATATGTCTGAGCCACAAATCAAAGATAGATAAATGATTAAAAGGGTAAGGGATTACTCAAGAATAGCTTATAGTAGGGTTATCAAGGTTCCATTTTGATGCATGAATTTCCTTCAAAAATCAAGTTTTGAAAAGCATTCAGCTCAACTTACCAATTGATTGGTTTGGTCAGACCAATCATTTGGTTTCCCCAAACTAGTTGATAGATTCTATCAAAACAAAAGCCTAGCTGAAATGACAGACTAGCTGATCTGTTTTCCAAGAAAACTAATTTCCGTACATGTTCCCAAACATTTCAAATTCCTTATTACATCATTCCCAAACTATGGTTCCAAATTAAGATATAAATCATCTAAATTTTAGTAAATGCAAAGTTTTTACATTTTTAAATCTTATATACATGAGGTATTACACTTAGTGACCTATATTACTTGTGACTGATATTGTAACACCCTAGTTTTTATGAACTAAAAACTTTCATTTACAAAGTTAGGCAGAGAACCTAAAGCTTTAAAAATAAAGGGTGTTACCGCCACACTTGGTACAAGTTTGGTTACCTTTACTACTCTCATACCAAGTACTAAGGCTAAAATCATTACTCTTCTTAGATTTTATACATGATGGCAAGAAACATAATGAGGACATAAAATATAAATATCATGCTACATAAAAGCAAAATTAGAGATTTACAAAACTTAGAGGGACAGAATGAAGAGGGACATAGGCATCCTAATGCAATAAAATTTAAAAAAAAAAGGACACTGAAGAGCCCTAAGCTCTCTCAACCAAACTACCAGCTTTGACTCAGCTTAGAAGTTGACCTACAAAGACCACTACCCATTGAATAGGCAGATGCCCATAAAAGGAACCCTTTAGTACAATAGAACATTTTATAGTAGACCAAAATGAAAAACCAACAAAGAACATATGCAAGGAATCATAATAATATAAGTACGCTCACAAGCACAAATCAATTGTAACTCATCACATCATAGTTAGGCACGATGTCTGCTACCAGACCACAAGTAGGCACGAAGACAACTATTGAAACATAAGTAGGCATAAATCCTTGTACCGAACCATAGGCTGGCATAAAGGCATCTATCAAAACACATGTACTAACAAAGACTGCTACCGATCATCCATTAATTATTTTCATTTTCATCTACTCGAGAGGAGATCAAATCAAACCTACAGACACTAAGATACTCTAGTCATACTGATAGTATCCTACCAACTATCAACCCAATGACGCAAAGGTGTCTAGTCACACTAGTACACAATGGTAATAAAGTATCCTACCGATAAGAAAACCTAATCCATAAGTATACATATCCCCTAGGTCTATTGAGCTAAAGAGAGAAAGATATAGGGTCTGGCTAGGGTACTGAGGTACATTAGCAGAAATCCAGAATCAACTATGGGCTAAACTATGTCATTAGGAAAACGAACCCAAAAGAGCCACCATTCCTAATTTAGAGATCCTTCACTTTAATTATTAGTAATTTATTAAGGTGACCACGAAATCTCATATAATCACATAGATCTAATTTTCATTATTGACCTTTCTATTCACTTCTAATTATTCTAAGACAACCAAAATCAAGATCTTCGCTAAGGTCAGTCATAAAAATACACCTAGGCCCTCCTAGGCTCAACGATTCCCTTTTTGGCCCATTAGGTTAAAAATGACTAAAATGCCCCTTATGCTAAAATTATCACATTAATATTATTCTTAATTACTAAACCCATTTTATTTATAGGTTTGTAATGAAAATGATAAAATATGATAATTAAACCAATTTATCATGCAATAACATTATTCTATAATTTAAATGACTAATTTAACCTTATTCTATATTTTCCATATAAAACCCTAAGGGTGTGTATCTAATACATCCATGATCTTATAATATCATATTTAGAACATATACTATATACTAGACATTTTTTTCATGGTAAAAATCATAATACAGGTAAAATGAATTAGTTACCCCTAGGGAAAATATCCATGATTAATATTCCATAAATAGTAATTTTCGTGCTTGTCACATATAATCATGGAAGATCATCTTTACCATACTTTGTTCCTAAAGTAGTTTACATATGATAACATGTTATTCTTGTAGATTTTCTAGGATATAACATAAAATCATAATTTAAAAAATCATATTTAACATGCTCAACACAAAACCCTACTGTCCTATCATGTGAAATTTAATATTTTAGGAGTATAAAAGTTACATGAATTCAAATAAGAACATAAAAATAGTGGTATCTTGCTAAGCACTACAGGATCCTGTTAATCAACTTCTATACCCATTAATAATACTAAAATACCTGATTAATATTTTAACACATAAAATAATAATTATAATAATATAATATTTATTTTTCTAAAATTTCTAAAATACCCTTATATATATATATATATATATATAATACACTATAGATAGACAAATAGAAATAGGACAAACTCACATTACCCATACAACGCAAGCCATCCATATGCCAAGGGGAAAGGAGTTGGTTAGCTAGTTGGGTGCAATAGGAAAGAATATGGTGGTAGTGATGGAATTTGGTGGTGATGGTGATGATAGTGGTGATGGTGATGGCATCGGCACAATGGATGGAACAAGAAGGGGGAGCTGACTACAAAGGGGAGGTTTAGGGGTGCAAGGCTACAAATGAGGGAGGTGATGGAAGGCTGTGAAGGGTGAATGTGATGGTGGAATTTCTTAGCTAGAGGGTAGGAGAAGGAAGAAGTTGGGTTGCAGGTGGTCGAGGGTGAGGGTTGTGGTGTAGGAAAGGCTCCACGGGTTAGTTAGAGGTTGAGGTGTTGGGTCAAGGGTGAGGGTACTACTAAGGATGGTGCCTAGCTAAAGGATATAAATAGGGATACGGTTGAAGTGGTGGTGCACGAAAATGGAGGGCAGTGGAAGACTAAGGGGATGAAGCCAAATAGAGTAGAGAAGAGGAGCAAGGGAGTATGCAATGGCTGGTATTGAAGGGATAAGGGGTAGCAATGGTGGAAATTTTTGTTGCCTAAGGGTGAGGGGTAGTATGGTTTTCTGTATGGAATGGTGTCAAATGAACGAGGGGAAGCAATGATGGAAATTATCGCTAGCCAAAGGTGAGGTGGTGTATGGTTTGTTGAAGAAGAAGAAAAAGATGAAGAAGATGAAGAAGAAGAAGAATATGAAGATGAAGATGAAGGTTGATGGGCAGTGATAGTGATTGTTGTGGTTGGGAGTGGTGAGGCATGGTGCTACGGTGTTGGTGTTACTCAACTATGGCAGGAAAAGGAGGAAGTAGCAATGGAAACAATTACTGTTTCCTAGAGGAGGTACTACGGGGAAGTGAGTTGACGATTTGGGGTAGGCTTCAACAAAAGTTACCATAGGGAAGGAGAAGAGATAAAGAGAGGAAAAGGGGCAGGGGAAGAAGAAGAGGAATAAGAAGGAAAGAAGGAGAAGATGAAAGAAGAATAAGAAGGTGAGGTTGGTGGAGTTGTGCATAAAGATGGAAATGGTGGGGAGGTAGGGAGTGTGCATATAAAGGAGAAGAAAGGAGGGGTGTTTATATATATATGGGTAGGTTTGGGAGGTGTAGGTTTCATTTTGTTCAAAAAAGTTGAGGTCAGAGAGAGGGAGTTGGGGAATGGTAGTGTGTTCTAAGTTTGTATGTATACATTTTCACACCAATAGGTTAAGTGGATTGAAGCAAGGAGGGAGACGGGGTGAGTAATTGGGGGAGGGATATGGGGCATGCAAGGGTAGGAAAATAAGGGTGTGTAGAGCATAAAGTTTAATCAAGTAAAATGGTAGGGTAAAAGAAAATAGGTTTGTTTTATTTTAGTTTTAGGTTTAATTTGGCTAGGTAAGGGTATAAGGTAAAAATTTATTAAGTAAAAATAATTAGGATTAGAATATATGCAGTAAAAAGGGAACAAGTAAAACCAATTGGGAAAAATATTTAAGAATTTATTTAGATTGCAGGTCAAAGGTTGTTAGTTAATTAATTAGGCTAAGGTTTAAGGGTTAGTTAAGAAGTCTAAACACCCAAATGAAAATGTTATGCAATTTTGGGGGTGTCATAAGTATACTTGCAGGAAGATATATTTTCTCCACATAAAGTTTTTGATGCAATTTCAAGGGACTAATGTTATAGCCCTAGACTAAAGATTTTAAATGTTGATCTAGGCATTTTTACATTATATACTTTATTCTATTTTCTTTATATTTACATAATTTTTTTTTGTTCTTAGTATTCTTGAATTGGTGTGGGTCATTACTATGTGACCCAAAGCAATCCTAGTAAATTGGTATCCTTGAACCTAGAAATTAAAAGAAAGTTTTATAAATTAATGGCGCATTTAAAAATTATTGTCATTGCAAAAAATAAAATTAGTCAAATGGCTCACAAGGAGAAAAATCAACAACAACGAGTTGAGAGAACATTAATATAATATAACACCCCTATTATAGTGGATTCTACATTAGGTATTGGAAGACCAATGATTGGAATGCATAATTTTAAGATCAAGCCTAATATCATTCGAATGATTGAGACTTTGGTGCAATTTGGAAGTATACCTAATGATGATCCTCATGCCCACATTAACTCTTTTATTAAAATATGTGATACTTTAAAAATAAATGGTGTTTCTAGTGAATCTATTTGACTTTTCATTCTCGTGATGTGATAAAGTTAAAAGTTGGCTAAATTCTGTAGTACTCAATTCTATTACAACCTAGAATGATTTGATGAATTTATTTTTGAGTAAGTTCTTTCCACCTTACCAAAAATGCTTAAATAAGAAATAACATCATCTCTTTTGGGTAAAATGATTTAGAGTCACTATATGATGCGTGGGAATGATTTAAGGAATTATTAAGAAAATGCCCTAATCAAGGCTTGCCTATTTGGTTACAAATACAAAGTTTTTTATTTATTATAATGGTATCTATTCTAGTAACAATTTTATGTTAGATACAGTTGTAGGTGATACTATTATGAAAAAAACTCAAGAGGTATTTTATAGTTTTAGTAAGGAACAAGCCTCAGATTCCCACCAGTGGCATTCTAAGCATGGTATAGTATAAAGGAATGTAAGAATTCATTCTATAGATGTGAAAATGGATTTAATTACAAAGAATTGAATAATTTGAGTGGGGATTCATATATGCATGTTCAATTAGAGTTAAAATGGGTCATATGGGTGAGGTTTGAGTCGGGTTAAAATTGATAAGTTATGATATCAGGTCAGGTTTGGATCAATTTAAAATCATATTAATATATAATTAGGTCTGGTTTGAGTTTAGGATCCCTTCAAGTTGGTTCCAATTTAGGTAATAGTGATTTAGGTTGGGTCGATATTGGGTCTATTTATTCAAATCATAAGAGTATCAAGTCACAATTAAGTACATTACATTAGGTTTGTTTAGGTTTAGGTTTGATTCAAGTCTATAGACTTCAAGACGGATCGGGTTTGAGTTGGTCGGATTAAGGTTTATAGACTTAAGGTCATATCAGTTTTTGATTAAGTTAATTCAAACAATATTTAAATTATTTAATGTGGAAGATTATCTCCAAATAATCTTCTAGAACCAAGGACTTTTGCTTTTAGATTACAAGTTGCAAAATCTTAACAAACTTTCAAACTTCAACCTAAAATTGATTACACTTGAATGGATTTGGTTGGTTGGTGTTGATCTAATCCAAGAGCAATTACTTTCTAATGAGAAACCTTCTATTTCTCAATAGAGAACTCTACAAATCTTTCAATTTGATTCATTTACATAATGGCTATCCCTCAAGATCAAGTGTAAAATGAGATATATTTATATAGGTACACATGCAAATATTTCATTAATAAACCCATATATCTTGGCCTTATTAACATACGTTAACCATAAACACGACACAAGCATACACATACTAATTACAATGAAATTTTATAAGCATAATAAATTATACAACAAAATAACAAAGCTACACAAACTCTAAATATATAATACATAGATTTAACTAATGTAATCCAACTTTGTGTCTTTTAGCTTTGTTCTTCCATGCACTTTTTAATTCTTGTAATTGCATTGTCTTGTACATCAAAGATCTTTAATAGCTCAAACTTCTTGCAAGCATGTACAATACCTATAAGAATTACTTGACACAGTATTAGAAGCATAAGAATTTTCAAGCACAATGGGTTCCATCTCCAAGTATGCTAGTTCTTCTTACTCTTCGTCATTTGAAGAATAAGATTGAGAGTGCTCTAGAGATGCTCTTGCATCATTCTACACTTATAAAGAATAATTTTCTCTTAATTTAGCATCCTTATAGTAAGGAGATAATTCTCTAATGTTGAAATTCCTACATGCTCCAACATAATATTCAGACAATTCACGTTCATATGCATTATTTCCAAATTTTCTTAATATTTTAAATCGTCCATCATCTTTTGGAATTAGTTTATTCTTTATTATCTTTGGAAATCTTTCTTTTCTCAACTATAACCGTACCAAATCTCCTGGTCTAAACACTTATTGCATTATGTTTTTATTTGCTTGAGCTTGGTATTTAGCTAAAATACCCCGAAACCCTAATTTAGATAATCATGGAAAAATAACGATTTATTTGAGAAAATAAGTAAATAAATTATCTTATTAAAATAAGAGGTAGTAACTAAGTCAAAATAAAAAGGAAAATAATAAATAATTTAATTAGGAAACATTATGGTATTTTGCTAATTAAAATGGAATTAATAAGAACTTATTCCAAAATATCCTAAATTAATCTAAAAAGGAAATTCACTTATTATTTTATTAAAATATTATTATTTTAAATATTCTAAAATACTAAAATGTTCTAAATACCCCAACCAATATATTTTTCCTTTTTCTCTTTTTTCCTTTTCCCTTTTTCCTTTTTCCCCTCTTTTTTTTTTTTTTCTTCCTCTTCTTTCTTCTTTCTTTTTCCCTTCCTTCCCTGATTTGGGATAGCATACCCCTGCGGCACAAACCTCCTTCCTTCCCTTCTCTTCTCCCCCGTGACCTAAGCTCTACCGCCCCTTCTTTTTCCCTCGCCGGCTGCTTGGTCCTGCCTCCTTCTTTTTCCTTCTTTCTTTTTCCCCCGGCCAGTTAGTCCACCCCTTTCTTCTTCCTTCCTCCCCCGACCCTCCTTCTTCCTTGACCCTTTGACTTCCCCTCTTCCCTATGCAGGCACGCAACCTCTATAATTCCGCACACTATCCTACCACCTCCCCTCTCTTCCCCATTGATCCCTCTCCCTTCTCCACCCAATCACTCTCTCTCTCTCCTCATGCCGGCCTCTCTCCCCCTTCCTTTCTCCTTTCCCAAGCTGTTAGACCTGCAACTTTGCAAGCCTATACTGACCAACGACCTCCCACATATGCCATGATCTTCCCTTCTTCCTCCTCTATTGTTTTCCCCCTTCATTAGCCTATAAATACCCTTCAACCACCCCCATTCAATCTTTTTCACATTACCGAGAAATTCATTTCCTATGTGTGCCACCGCTTGTTCAGCCGTCCACCTCGTCATCGCCGCCAAGCAATGCCACATGAACCACCTCCCAAAACACTCCTTGCACCACCTTCCATTGAACTACATCACTCACCACCCTCATCCTCCCTGGACGAGCCAGCTTGGTCGTGCAAAGTTAGCTATTCGACCAACCTCATCTCACCCACCGCCACCCTTCGTGCCACCGTTCATCACTATTCCCGCCGCAACTACCACTCCCTCTACCCCCTAAAACCACTAGCATAACCCCATCTACCTCCCCCTACCATCCATTTCCCCTTCCTTCCTCTCCTTCTCCCTTCTACCCTCTCCACCACCTTCGGCCACCACATCGCTGCCGCCTACGCCACCCCTTGGCCTTACCACCACCAAAATTACAACCTCTCAACCTAGGGCATCCTCCACCACCTCAATCACCCTCTCATTGCCCCTCCCTTATCCTAAAAAACTAACTTTCCACACCCTCTTCTCCCTCCATCACCGCTGCCGCTACCGCTATGGCTAACGTGGGTGGTGCCTGGTCACCACCAACCTTAGGTGGTACCCCAACCCTTAAAACCCTATTTCTGTTAATATTATCTCTTTTATTTATATTAATGTTATTATTCTTAATAATAATAGTATTATTATTATTATTATTATTATTATTATTATTATTATTATTATTATGTTATCATTATGATTAATCCAATCATTATTATTAAATATAACTTCGGAATATTAATAATAATATTATTATTATAAAGGGGTTAAAACCTTATTTTATTTATTATTATGATTATCATTATTATTATTATTATTATTATTATTATTTTACTACAACTATCACTATTACTATTATTAGTAATATTTAAGCTATTACTTTTAATAATATAAATATGGCTATAAATACCTTAACATGAACCTATGTACCTTCTAAGACCTATTTTGACTAGTAATAGCAAAGTTAGCTACCTTAAGAATAAAAACCCGACTTTTACTTATAAAAATACTCTTAATAATAGCAACCCTAATATTAGGATATGATAAGGGTAAGGTAGGAAATAATTGTAATTTTGGTAAGAGGGAAATTAACCCCTAGTTTTTTCCTCTTATAGGTGAATCCAGCCAAAATCCTAAGGAGGCATAGGAGTATGCTCCAAGACCAGTGTCATGTTAGGTAAGGATGTAGCTAAAGCCCTCTATGTGTGTGTTATGTGCCTTGTATGCCAATTGCTATGTTATGTTGTATATCTTATGATTATTATAATTGTTTTACATGTAATGCAGCTTGGAGTTGAGGTATACTTATGTGGCTTTCTTATGCCATGTGTAAAGTATATATGTTTTGTGCATATGATGTTATATGATGGGGCCCTATAGGACATGCATCCTAGGGATTTTAATAATATGATATGTACACTACAACAAACCGGACCATTAACGACCAAATTTTTTTTTGCCGTTATTGATATATTATTAACGAACATTGTCAAAAGTCATCGTTGATGGTATATCTATTGCGACTAATATAATTTTTGGTCGTTAATCATTAATTTATTGGTCGTTAAAAAAATTTAAGTTATATATATGTTTTATAATAATTTTTTTTCAAATCTCTAAAATCCAAAAAAAAACACTTAATTGCCCCAACTCCAAAAAAAAAAATCTCGCGCGCCTTATACCAATTGTGTGGGTGTTTCGGCCCTTTAAAAAAATATTACATTTGCAAACGCGCGCCTGTACCCATTCATATAAAATTTTGGGGTGTGCAGGTCGTCTTCCCTCCTTGACCCTGCTTGACGACTCCATCCCTGCCCTGGTCGTCTCCCGTTTGCAAGTCTTCTTCCCGGACTACACCACAACGCCATCAACCGCTGGTCGAGCAGAAAGCCCACAGCTGCTACTGTACCTCATCATCGTCGTTCAATACAGCAGCAGCAGAGTAGCAGCAGCAACCACCAGCAATGCACGACAATAGCTGCAGCACGCCACCGTCGGTCCTCCTCCGGCGCCGCTCGTCACCGGCATGAGATAGATCTTGTTTTGTTTAAGAACCATTATTAAAAATCCTTTTAATCTCATATTTATTCTCATTTAATACGTATTAGAGGGTTTAATAAACGCATAATCAATGACCAAAACGGTAATTCAATGATGTTTTAACAACGGTTTTTGTATTAATCGTTATTAATACCTGGTTTTCAACAACGGTTTTTTTCTTATAAACCGTTATTGAAACCTAATTTTTAATAACGGTTTACTGAAAAATAGTTATTAAAACCTATTTTTTAACAATGTCTTTTACTTTAAAACTGTTATTAAATATGAAGTTTACGCATATATTCGCGGGTTTTTCTATATTTTTCATGACGGTTATAAACCGTTATTAAAGATTTAATAACGGGAAGTTCAATAACGGTTGAAAACAGTTATTAAAACCCCTTTCCAGGGTAGTGTTAAGGAAATAAAGAAGGAAAATGATGTGGGGATATAATTAGTTATTATAATAGTTTTTAAATTAATACAAATAATAATAATAATTATTATTATTATTAATTTTTATTGTCGCTAAAACTAACAAAAATCTAAAACACCCTACCATCGCATTTTTTTCTTTTTCTTTTCTCCTTTTCTTCTCTCTTTTTCTTTCTTTTCTTTCTTTTCTTTCTGTTCTTTCTTATTTTCTTCCTTTCCTTTTTTCTTCTTTTCTTTCTTCCTTCGGCAAGCTGGGTTGCGCCAAACGATGACCCAACAGCCTCCTCCCTCTCTTCTTTCCATTCTTCTTTCCTTTGGCCCAATCCCCCATTTCCTTTTCTCTCCCCCAATCGGCCTAATCCACACATGTACCCCTCTTTAACCTTTCTCTCCCTCTACTTTTCCCTTCTTTCCCCTTCTACCCTTTTCTTCTTCCTCCAGCCTACACGACCCTACACATGACTGCACATAACAGCCCTCCCCACCTCTCTCTCCCTCTTCCTTTCCTCTATTAGCCCTACAAGGGATGCATCAGGTATGTCCCTACATGGTCTCCATCCCCCTATTAGCTCCTTCACCCCCTCACCTACCCTCCCTAACCCTACAAAACCTACCCCTTACCATGTCCCCCTACATAGCTACCCCAGCCTGCATACCCGTAGGTAGCAACCAACCCCTTCCCTTTATCTTCTTCCCCTTATTATCCACTTCCTCCATCCCCTACACCTACAAAAAACCCCTTCCCCTCCCTTTTTTTCCTCTCTTTTTATACTGATTCTCTCCCCTACCCAAATAGACACCTCCACTACCACTACTAAGCCGCCTCACCATCGCCACTCCCTTCCTTCCTCATCCTTGCATCACCTTTCACCCAACGAGTCACTCCCCTTCCTTTCCTTCCCCCTCCTCTTCTCTCCTTACCCATACAAAATGTGTAACTCCAAATGCCCTTTTGCACCATCCTCCAATTCCAGCACCACCCTACGCCGCCGCCACTACTACTACCACCGCCCTCCCTACCTCTTTTCCTACACAGAAAACCCCCTTCCTTAGACACACCACCACTTCTCACTTTCTACCCTCTCCTTTATTTCCTTTTCTTTTCTCTTCCTCGCAAGGGTCGCTGCCACCACCATGTCTCCATCGTGATACCACAGAACACCTAAAATAGGGAACCTTACCACACAAGAAACCCTACCATCCCTCTCTTTTTCTAACCCTAAAAACCCCCATTTTTGCATCTCCTCTACCACGAATGTCGCACCTCTATCGCTGTCACCGCCACCCCTCACCTGCTATCCTTTCTAGTTATACCCTTTTCCCTCTTACTTGCTGAGTTTGTTTTATTTTAATAACTTATAATTATTAATATTATTATTATCATCATCATCATCATCATCAAATCTAGGAAACGGATAAGAAGATAATTAAGTTTGAAAACAAAGTAGATATTGATTGTTTGATTTAACATGCTAGTTGGTGTAACACCCCAACCCTTAATTTTAGGATTAAAGAGTAAACTAATGTATTAATGAATAAGATTTTAAATATATGTACCATTTTTAATGAAATAAAGAAATAAAATGATGTAGGGATATAATTAATGGAGACTAAATTAATTAATTAACCTAAAATAAATTATAATATTTTCTAAATTAATAATATTATTATCATTATTATTATTATTATTATTATTATTATTATTATTATTATTATTATTATTATTATTATTATTATTATTATTATTATAGTTAAAAAAATAAGGAAGAGGAAAAAGAAGTAGGAAGAACGTGAATTAACTTAGTTGATACTCTCTTTATAGGTTTTGAAACAACATCTCCCCATAATGAGGCATAAGATTCTTACTTCAAGCTTGAAGACTAACTAGGTAAGGATAAAATTAAGAGTTTGGGTTGTATTTTGAATATTGTGTGTACGGGTGTATTGGCATGTTATGTGTAAATATAAGTGTATGTGAACTAAGTGTCTGTGTTGTGTAGCTTGGCCTGCAAGGAGCTTAGGGTGAGCATGATTTTCATTATGTGTTTTATATGTGGTTATGACTTGCTATAGATGGACATGTTCTTATGTATGGTTGAATATTAATATATCTATGCCTAGATGCCTTAGGTGGGACTTGAGTGGATATGGGAGACTAAAGAAAATAAGGAGTGTGGAAAGAGTGAGGTGACATATGGAGAATATCCTAAGTGTCTCAAGGGTTAGGGTAAAATCTTGCATAGGAAATATGACCTTTACATGGGGTGTGTAGTTTGAATGGGGGAAAGATTTATATGGGGAAATCTTGTTTGATGGTTAGCCATGGAGAGGAAAAGTTGTTTTGGTTGGTTGGTGTACTTCAAAAAGTTTTAGTGTGTTTGTTGATGGAAAGTTTCATGGGGGGCATAAACTAGGGTTTTGTGGGAAAAATCCTATAGATAGAGGGTGTGAGTCAAGTCAAATGGTAGACTGAGTTCTGTATAAGAAGAGGGTATGGAAGAAGAGGGGAAATATTAGGGTTTTGTGGTGCCCAACTAAAGTGTCATTATCACATGAGGGAGTTTAGGAGTTGGGCTGTGAGGTTTGGAATTGGGATGAGTATGGTGATGATGTTGGAATCGAGGGAGAATGTGGTCTGAGTAAGGAGAGGAGAGGCTGAGAATGTGCACCCAATGGCGGCCCAACACCCTCTTCCCTCTCTTCTTTCCTTTCTCCTTTCCCCCAGCATAATCCCCCTTCTTCTTTTCTCCCCCCGACTACCCAACCCACATGCATATCCCCTTCTTTTCCCTTCCTCTCCCTCTCTTTTTCCCTTCTTTCCCCTTTTTCCACTATCTACTTCTTCCTCTGACCTATGCAACCCTACGTATGACTGCACATCACAACCCTCCCCACCTCTCTCACCCTCATCCTTTCCTCTTTTAGTCCTACAAAGGTGTAGCAGTCACATCCCTGCATGGCCTCCCTCCCCTAAGAGCTCCCTCTCCCCCTCACCTACCCTCCCTAACCCTACAAATCCTACCCCCCACCAAGTCCCCCCTGCAAAGCTACCTTGGCCTTCATGCGAGCTGGTTACCACAAACCCCCTCCCTTTGTCTTCTTCCTCTTCTTGTCCAATTCCTCCATCCTTTACACCTATAAAAACCCCTCCCCACTCCCTTCTTTCCCTCTTTTTATACTAATCATCTCCCTTAACCTTACTCTCACTGCCCAAACTGATGTCGTCACCACTACCACCAGGCCTCCCTACCATCACCACTCCCTCCCTTCCTCTTCCCTACATCACCCTAAACCCAATGATTCACTCATCTTCCCTTCCTTCCTCTTCCTCTTCTCTCCCTACCCATACAAAGTGGGCAGCTCGAGCTGCCCTTTTGCACCATCCTCCATAGCTAGCATTGTCATGTGCTACCACCACAACAGCTACAACTGCCCTCCCTGCCTCCCATCCTGCATAGGAAAAAAACCCCTTCCTTACCCACACCATCACTTCTCCCTTTTTCCCCTCTCCTTTCTTCCATTTCCTTTTCTCTTCCTCTCTAGCATCACCATTGCCACCACCGCATCGTGGTCATGAGGTCACGACCACCACCACACACCAAGTGAACCAAGGAATCCCACCACCCAAGAAAACCTACCATCCCTCTCTTTTTCTAACCCTAAAATCTCCCCTTCCATCTCCTCCACCACCACTATCACGCCACCGCTACCGCCACCCCTCAACTATTGTCCTTTCTTACTTTCTTAGTGTATTTTATTTTAATAACTTATTATTATTAACATTATTATCATCATCATCATCATCATCATCATCATCATCTTTATTATTATTATTATTATTATTATTATTATAGTTAAGAAAATAAGGAAATTGGAAAAAGAATAAAGATGAAGGTGAAACGACATAGTCGATACTCTCTTTATAGGTTTTGAACAAACACCTCCCCATGAGGAGGCATAGGATTCTTGTTTCAAGCCTGAAGCCTAACTAGGTAATGATATAGTTAAGATTTAGAGTTGTGTTATGAATATTGTGTGTATGGGTGTACTGGAATGTTATGTGTTACATATGTGGAGGATGTCCTAAGTGTCTCATGAAATATGGTAGAGAAAAAAAGGGAGAAAATAATAAAATGAGGGGTTAAGGTAAAATCTTTCATGGGAAGTGAGAGCTTTTCACATGGGGTGTGTGATTTACATGGGGGAAATATTTATGTGGGAAAATCTTGTTTGAGGGCTAACCATGGGGAGGAAATAGTGCTTTGGGTAGTTGGTGTACTTGGGAAAGTTTTAGAACGTGAGTTGATGGAAAGGTGCACAAGGGTATAAACAAGGGTTTGGGGGAAAACCCTAAGGATAGGGATATTGTAAGGTTAAGGAAGTTGGTTGAATTTTTGTGTTGATATGAGGGATGTTTCACATGGAGGGTGCGAGTCAATTCAAATGAGGGTAGAGTTGTGTACGATAAGAGGGTATAGAAGAAGAAGGTAAATAATAAGATTTTTAGGGGTAACCAACTAGGGTATCATTATCACATATGGGAGTTTAGGAGTTAGGCTGTGAGGCTTGGAATTGGGATAAGTATGGTGATGGTGTTGGAATCAAAAGAGAATGTGGGCTAAGTAAAGAGAGGAGAGACTATTAGATTAGGGTTTCAAGGGAAATCCTAGTGGGCGATGGTGAGTGTAGGTGGAGAAATGGGGAAGTGAGCCTTGACCCATATATGTGATATTTCTATGTTCATTGTGAGGTTCGTGGAAAGTGTACGGGGGTCTTGGAGTCTTGGAGGATGTATACGTCTTAGGTTAAGGGATAGGGTATTTCAGGGAGTTTGGGCTGGTATAGTGGTAATGAGTCGAGAGTGTCCATTGGGGTGTAAATGTCTAAATGGGTGTTACTTGTTAAATAAGACATGAATAAAATACTAAAAACTTAAAGTGGAAGATCATCGAGTTGGTCCTATACATAGGATGTTTACCGGTCCACCAATTATAATAGTGGCCATGAGTGTTTTACCCTATATTTGTATATGTTATCGGTCCATCGGTAATAATAGTGGTCAAGTGCGTTTTGCTCTAGATTAGTATTCTTGGTCCATCGGTTATAATAGTGGGGGTCATAAGCTCAATAAGCTAAACCATTGGATGGTAATCATTTATTGAAACGACACTAGTCACTTACAGTGGAACACCATATGTGTCGGGACAAGACATAGGTTATTTACCGATCCAGCTGACATAATAGTGGTCAGGAGCATCCTACCCTGGAGATGTACATTTACTAGTCCACTAATTATAATATTGGTCAAGTGCATTCCATCTTAGAGTATTTATTCCCATTCTACCGGTTATAATAGTAGGGTCTCCATACTCATGTTGATATAATTCAAAAGATGTGTAAAGATGGTGCTAATGGCTTAAACACTAATAAGGGTAATTTATCTAATAAAACCTACTACTTGCATAATATATGTATTTCATGTTGTTGTGTCCTATCTTAGCTTATCATTACCTTAATTAGTATGTAGCATACGGATCACCCTTATCATGGATGCTATTCATTCCTACAAGTTGTGGCCCCTCCTGAGTCTGTGTAGGTAGACGATGATGCCCTAGAGGACTTTGCTACTTATGATGAGCTAGTTAGGGAAGAGTGATATTTTGATGTCCTGGGGTTTTGGCTAGGGAGATTGTTCTCCGAACTACCTTATATTTATGTTTCCTATTTTTATTCCCCTATAGAGGGATGTTGTCTTGTATTTTATTTCACTAATGTATTAACTTTGATTATTGCACACTCTAGTATTTTCTGTATTCACTATTAAACTCCTTTATATTTTTAATCATCTCTTATTACAATTATTTATTATCTTTTTGCCTTATGGTTAGTTTGAGGCTAGCTAGGGGCCAGACTTCATGGTGGGAGCACCCCTTATTTATTGTATGATTTTCCTTAAAGGAACAAAATATTTCAACTTTGATTTTTGATGGTGTTATAGTTGGTTTGATGTACTAATCAACTAGTTCATTAGAACTAGAAAGAACCAAAATACGCAACTTACTAGTAAACTTTTATATATATAAAGACTTTTTATAAAAAGGGTAATAAATCACTACCCTATTAAAAATTGACATATTTCATGAGGTCAAAACCAAAATTCAATGTTGGAAAAACATTTCTGATTAGCTCTAACCAAATATTAAGAGAATTAACTTAGAAAAGGGGGATTAGTACCTTAAATGAAAACCCCTAATCTAAGAAAAGCACACCATTAGTAAAGAGATAGGGATTAAGAGTCCACATATTGACCTTTTTGTATCCTCAACCCCATGACTATTCCAAAAGAATTTTACCAATGGTATATACTTCAAGCATGTATGTCTCATCTTGGTGTCATGTATCCTTAAAGGCATATCCTCATAGATTAATGACTCATCAATTTCTATCTTTTCTATTGTGATCATGTGAGATGGATCTACAACATACTTCCTTATTTGCAAAACATAAAAGATATTGTGGAAGCAGGTTTACTCCACTTGAACTACAAAATGACAGTCCATCTTGCCATCTTAATTCATTATCTCACATGAACCAATATAACTTTATCTAAGTTTTCCTCACTTATCAAATCATCAAACTCCTTTTGGTAGGTGAAACTCTTAATATAACTCTATCACTGACCTCATATCCATCTAATCCTTGCCATACATTAACGTAACTCTTTTATTTATCTTGAGTTTTGCTTATCCTATCCGAAACAAATCTCACATAGTGTGTCTACTCTTCAATCATTTGTTACACAAGTACAACATTTTCATAGATATCACTATAATCCAATGGACTTCAAAATTTCCGCCCAAAGAGTGTCTCAAACAATGCCATCCCAATGATGGCTGCATGGATGTTGTTGTAGGAATACTCCCTTGGGTGTAATATGTCCTCCCAACTCCTACAAAAGTCTGTAACATAAGACTGCATCATGTCCTCCAAATTTTGAATCATCTTCTCTATCTAACTATTTATGGTTTGGTGGAAGGCATTTTTCATCCTTAGATCATTCCTATAGAATCCCGCATGTTCCCTTAAAAGTGCGAACGAATTCTCATGTCATGATCAAAGACTATGTTGGTAGGTGTATAATGTCAACTTACCACAAATCTCATGTAGGCCTTAGCTGATTAATACATGTTTGATGTTAACTTTATCTTGTTAGACACTACTAACATAATTAACAGATTAATACAGCCAATATCATATCGGAACTATAATGAATCTTTAGCAAACCACAAACAAAATCTAGAGAGACCGAATCCCATTTCTAACCAAGAACATCTAAAGAGTACACTAAAACTATGGGTACAACCATCTTATAGGTAAAATAATGTACTCTAACTGTAAGTGCACTATTTCAATGTAGCACTCAAAGTATCATCCTACAAGGAGAGTAGTACCAAACCAAGAATAGAATTTTTTTTATGTTTAAACTATCAAAAAGGTGATTATTATACTTATTCTAAAAATACAATAAAATGCAATAAAAAGGAAACATGAAATTTAGAAGATGAAAATTAAACTATAAAATATGATGACTAATGTTCCGGTTAAATTCTTCAATTTATTATATGTTAAAAAACATGAACATCCTAACAAAAAATTTGTGCTCAATGTGCTAACGAGAATAATTATTGCTATGCTTTCTCAAATCACAATAAAATTTTGTCAATTAAAAGTCCAACTATCTCTAGCCTGGATTTATATAATTTTCAAAGCAATTAATTAAATTACTCTCCATTATTAATGTATAAATTTGATTAATGTCTCCCAACTACTTAATTCCTAATCTCTAATTATGTTATGTAAATGTAATAACTATTTTATCTCATGATCTCAATTGAAGTTCCCAGTATCAATTTTTGATTAATATTTTGACTAAGACATTTATAAAAAATATATGATCCACAAAATTAAAAATTCATATAAAGACATATGTAGAAAATTAAATTCATTGGGATTGGAAAATTCTCCCTTCACCATTACATATGTGTAATTAAAAGGACATAATTGTAAAATCAAATATATTAATAATATTTTATTGATCCATGAAGAGAAATATATGAATTGATAAATAAAACTTGAAATGTCTAGCTCCAATCAACAATCTCCAATTTAGGGACTATAAAGATAGAAAACCTTCAAATTGATTTTCTTTTCCTCTCTCTTAAGATCAATAGAGAGGTGCCAAATTTTGTCTCCAAAATCATCCTATTAAACCCAAATATTTCCTTCTAAACTCCCAGAATATCTCATAACTAAAACCTTCAATTATATAAGAGAAATGAAAATAAATTATTAAATTATTAAATACGATAGGACCATGCCAGTTGACACAGGCACCTTGTGTCATACCCTACTTCAGCATTTTCTCCTATAGGCGACATAACCATGGGGGACACTTTAGTTGGGTTGTGTTGGATTTTGACTTGTGAGAAAGCTTTGATAATGTTGTATATTTCAACTATAACTTCTCCCTTTAAATGTCCTTTTATTTGAGCTTTGATATGTTGGAAAGCTAAGAAAAAGACCTATAACTTTTATGATTCGCATGTTTCCAAATTTAAATCTCATCAATGTCGAATATTTCTATCTTTCCACCCTTGAACACTTTGAGTACTCATTCTTGATTCTCATTTATTCCCATTATTTTGTTTTATCTCCTTTTGATCCCAATTTCTCCACATACCTATAAAATATAATCAAGAGTAGTAAACAAGAACAATTGGACTTGAGTATGAAAAATTCATCATATAAGTACATAAACTAATTTTATTAATGATCTAACCAACCAATATCATCAAACACTAGGACACATAGTCTGCAATCTCTCACTTAATATAAATCCATAAGTAGAATAATCTTAGGTTTTTCTACAACTTAACACTTCTAGTATGGATGTAATAAAGTGAATAATTATCCTCGTCCATGGTGAGGTTCTTCAATTTAATGCAACTATAAGAAACACACCATATGCCATTATACTTGATATTACCATCATCATAAATGTTAAAACCATTTAACTTAAAAACATCAAGCTTTCTAACTCAAATCTCATTGAATACATCAGACATGATTGTCAAAGGACTCATCTAAATCTCTAGATTAACTAAGAGAATTGCCTCAATGCTGACCTTCTCCATGTCCTCTAATAATTTTCATACCAAAGCCATCGAACTCAGGAAATGGTACATCTTCCTACCTAGTGCATGTACCACTTTGTTGGGCTAACCTTTATAGTAGGCATACTCGAGTATGTAATCATGAACTAACTCAAGCCATGTTATATGCCTCATGTTCAGCTCCTACTAAGTGAAAATGTACTAGAGACTTTTGTAGTGAGTGTACAATTTATATTAGATCTCATATAAGTGATGTCTCTAGATCTTTAAGGTGAAGGTGACAAATGGCTACTCTAAATTATTCTTAAAGTAGTTCTACTCATGCGACTTCAACTAGTGTGAAGCAAAAGTGAATATTATTATGTGTTGCATACACAAAAAACTTAACCCATGCTTCAAAGAATCACTATATAGCTCATTCCCAGCTAAACTAGAAGTTAATACCAAACTCTATGTTGAAGTTATACTACACTTCAACTTAGGGAAATCATACTCATGATCAACATCCACCAAAACTTTGTATTCATTTTCAAGAGGTTAATGAAGGGATAAATGTTTATATGTTTTCCAAAAATATTTTGTAATACACTACTAGGCCTAAGAAGTTACAAAACTCTATGATAGTGGTAAAGGTTCTTTAAGAATCTTAGTTAGATCAATGAAAACTCTATATGAAAACACCATATGGCCTAAGATGGCAAAATACTTAGCAAGTCTGGCTTAAAGATTATGGTGCCTAAGGAGTGCCAAAATCCTTTATAGATACTACTCTTGCTCCTCTCAACTATAAGGATAAACCATGTTATCATTGATGAAAACCACTTCAAACTAATCTAAGAATGGTTGAGAAATAAAATTCACCAAATCTAAGAAAATGACAAGTGAAATAGTAAGGTCAAATATATCATCACAAACTCATTACGTCTATGCTGATTACCAAAAGTAATCTTAGGAATGGCATACTTTGTAATACCAAGCTTATGGTACTTTAAATTCAAATCAATATTTTAGCAACACCTATTAGTCAGAGTTGATCAAAAATGTCTTCAATCCTCAGTAGCATGTAAAGGTTCTCCATTGTTAGCTAATTCAACCCTATATCATCTACATATAGTGTTAGAATACCATCCTTCTTCACAACAAACAAAATTTGTGCTTCTGACAAGGACACACTAGGATATATGTATCCATGTACTGTTGTAACATGCAAAAATTTATAATAATTCTTTTTTTGTTTAAGCAGAAGAGTAAAAGAACATAATTAGGTGTTAACACCATACTCAATGTAAGTCTAGCTTACTTTTCCATCCTTACATTGAATATAAGGTAAAGTGGTTAAATACTGCAACCATGATAAAATAGACAATACGAGAAATTCATAAATATAGATAAGAGTTTGGATGCTAAGTTCAAATACAATATTCAAAATAAATAAAGGGATACTAGGGCTCAATATTTCTATTGATTAGTATTAAATTCTACTCATAACCTAATATAGTGGCATCACATATCTTAGTATAAAAAGCCACTAGATCCTTTTATGTGGTATCTCCCATCATCCATTGTATACTAAATGGTAGTCCTTTCTAAACACAGAATAGTACCATATAAAAATTAGTTATAATACTCAAGATGAACCTTCGAGGTATCTCAATCAGGAATGGCAATCCTTAATCCTCATCGTACCTTGAGTGAACAAAGATAACTCCACCACCTTATCCCACCTAAGGATCTTAGGATAAAAGTGATCACACATAGTTACAATGAATTCCTCCTAGGATATAAGCTATCCTTCTTTGGAAAAATACCCTATCCACTACTTATCTAAAACTATTTACAAGAAGAGAGAAACCCTAGCTTTAGGGAATCCATCATAACACTTTCCTAGAATTCTAATGGAAAATATAAGATGAGGTTAGAAATTAATGGTGGTGAAAATTTTATTGAAAAACAAATTAATCAATGGAAATATGAGTGAGTTTGATCGAAAACAACTTAAAATGATTAGGTTTTACAACTAAAAGCCAAACTTATTATTTTTGAAAAACTCAACGAAAACAATAAGTTAGAAATAAAAATTAGTTAATTTCAAACCAAAACTCTTTGTTTCCATTCCCATAATTTAGGGTTTTGAGTTTTGATTTTGGTTAATTTTTTGATAATTTTTTTAATTAGGCGTCAGACATACAATTGAGCCTATTATAAAAACATATTGCATAAGCAATTTAACAAAATAAGATAATAATAAATCCAATTTAGAAAACATAGGCTCCTTAATTAGGGCTAGAACCATAAAATCCAATTTGATTAATTCAAACCTATCAACTCAAATTTGAGGTTTGAAAATGTATTTAGATACATCATAAAACAAATTATATAAACATTTAATTAAGAAAATTAAAGAATGTCCCAATTTAATACCCTTAGGTTTTAACCTACAAATCTCATATCAACTAATTTCTCAAATTAATAGTTTTAACATGCACTTAAATATATTTCAAAGCTTTATGCACAATCAATTGATAAAATAACTTAAAATCGTTTGAGTACAAGGAATACGGATAATTCAAGTTAAAAATCAAGTCCATTTTAATCAAAAAAATAATAATAACAACCAATCCACTCAAATTGCACACCAAACACATACACACACACACACACACACACATAAACACACACACAATTCCTAGCAACTAATTTGACTTAACAAAAGATAAATCACATAAATTAGCTCAAAATAGGTGGTTAGGGCTTGAAAATAGATTAAACTAATTATTCCCTCACAAGTGTGGTGGAGCTCATCCCAAGTAATATTGTTTTTGGTGGTGGATTAGAATGTTGTCTCTTAATGATTATAATTGAGGTTGATAAGTTATAGCTCTAGTTTGCATTTTCTATAGCTATGATTTTCCTTATTGCTACTCTAGCTCCCTATCTATAGTGTTAGTAGAGTTTAATGGTGGTGGAGAGATATAGTTGAGGATATAGCAATGTTGAGGTCGAGCATGCTCCTTTGTTTGCTTTTTGTCACTACCACATAATGGGGCAATGGAGAATGGGTTAAAAATAATAAGTATAAAAAATTAATAACAAAGTAATGACATAATTTATTTGTGTAGAAACACCCTTCTAATATAAAAGGAAAATAACCGCATGACACTTCAATCCATTAAGGAAACTTTTACTATGGAATTTATGAGATAAAAATTTCGGTATTCAATTGCTATGTGGATACTACACTAATCAATTCAAAGTAGAACAACTTGACAATAAATTTCAATACCAAAGAGAAGAGTTTACGACTATATAAAAGAACTACTATAAACACATATAAAATTGGTCTAAATGCCATAAAACAATGATCTCTTTTGAGTTAGTCAAAAACACTATGTTAGTAGCAAAATAGACCACCCAATAAAAGCTAAAACCTAAATTGAGTTGAAACTAACCTAGATAAAATTCCCTCAGAAATATCAATGAAAACATGATTCGGAGAGATCAAAATAAGATCATCATCTTTATGAATCAAGATTGGTCTCTTAGAAAACTTGTATAAAAGAATTTGCAAGACCCAATGGTGAATAAATTTAGATCTTTGAATTTTTTTATCAAACCTATACTGAATAGAAAAATGACAAAAATTTTGTGGTTCTCTCTCTTACCTATGGGATTCAAATCTCATTTTTGTCTTATATTTTCCCATCAATTTATATGATGTTTTTCTTCTCAAAGTTTAGTCATTAATAAAAAAAATAACCTTGGTTAAAAAATGATATTTAAGGAGCTTTACCACATAGGAGGGAACTCAAATGCCCCAACACTTCGCTTATCCATCACCGTTATTTCTATTGCTGGTGGTGTTTCTTACTGGTGGTGAAAAGGTGGATCGGTGATTATATATGGATGATGAAGAGAAGGGAGCATAATTGTAGAGCTAGAGATGGGGACATAAGGTCAAAAGGTTTAGGGGGTAGGTCAGGTTTTACAACTACAAGAAAACTATGAAAGAGAAAGAAAGAGTATAAGGAAAAAAAGTGAGCGTTCAATAGGTCTAGTTTTTTATTTTATTTTATAAAACACATATATAAAAAACTAGGTAAAAATAAATATCTAAAAAAAATTACTAGAGATTAATGATATTTTCAACTAGCATAAACCTTAATGGAAATGTTTTGTAACTAGTTTTATGAAGAAGACAAAACTTTATCCAATTAAATATTAGTAGATAAACTAAATAGTACATTTTTTTTTGGAGAAGTATATTTTTAATCGCTTGAGCAACTAAAAATAATTAACACATTTTCAAAAGTTCAATCCATAAACAAAAAGTGGAAAAATAAAAGGATAAAAAATCATAAACAAGTTACAAAAAAACTTTAACTTAATTTTTTTAGGAGATCTAATTCGCATTATAAAAATAAATAAATTAAAAGATGAATTAATTTACTATAGATTAAAATTTTTCACATGATTTTACTAACTTTAAGAGATTTTATAATTTGAAATAATTTATATTTATTATTTAAATATAACTCTAAAGCAATGCCATGGTCACATGCCAAAGTTACAATCAAGAACAAATTTAAAATATTAAATCCAAACACATGTTGAAAACATAAATATATTTTAAATGGAAATCAAATTATGTCAATTTCATAAAATCATAGTCTTAAATGAATTTTTCTAGAATTATTTACAATGACAACTGATTAAATAAACTTCAAAATAAATTCAAAACATTCAACAAAACCTTAAAATAAATTGACATCTTTAAAAAATATTTACAAGAATTTAAATTTAAATAAAATAAAATAATAAAAATAGAATTAAAATTTGAAACTTATAAATCTAAACTAGTATTTTATGGAAATTTGGTTTTCAGATCTCTGGGTGTTACGGTTATTGTAGCTCCTGGATCTTTGAGATTTGTACATTTAGTTCTAGTCTGTATGATTCGACTTTGTAACATATTTTTTGAGATGTTGTATCTCTAAATATTTTTACCTTTATGTTAGTTTATGTTTCTTGCTTTTATAAATTTCATACCTAACCTTGCATCTATTACTGGTTATGTGAGAGCACATAACTCTTCTTATCATAGATTTGACGGTAACATTCTTTTTTTAAGTTTAAGCTTCTACAATTTTTCTTTCAAAATAAAAATTTTAAATTTGAATGGGGATATTATACATATGATGGTTCATGGGCCTACAATTGTTTTACTCTCAAATTCAAATCCCTAACTAGATCAAAATTCATCTAGAAATACGTATAATAGTGTATTTATTTATTTAATTTTTGAAAATTTAGTAGTCCCTTTATAAAAGAAGATAAGATACTAGGAATATTGAGGAAAATTTAGCCATTAATATCTTTTAATATATATTGATAAAAATTATTAAAAATATATATTATGAAAGCATTTTTCTAGATAAAAAAAATAATTTATTCTTTCGGAATTATAATATGACAAATTAACAGTCAAAAATGTTATATGAAATCATTAATGGCTTATATCCTTTTATAGAAGAGATAATAAATTATAAAATTTATATAAAGAGGATAATAATAATAATAATAATAATAATAATAATAATAATAATTCTTACTAATACTAATAATAAATTTATTGTATTTTTATTCCATAATTTTTTTTATCATATGTTTTTTTTAAATATTTTTTTTTTAAAATAACATCATATGGACTTAGACTATGCAAATTTTCTTTTAGTTATTGGATATGACTTGAATTGACTAAACTTATTTAGTTTAATTATTGTATATATAATATGGGATCTAGCTCAATTTTGGTCTATATTGTGGATAATCAAGAGTAGGATTCTAGCATCGAAAAGTATTTTATATTTACACAATTTTTATATAATAAGAATTATTGGACTATAGATAGATTGATCCTAATAATTAACCTCCACTCTTTTATAGCATTTTTTTGGGAAATTTATGCTTGATATATGATATTGTTACTTGGTCAATGATGATAATTGTAATGCCCCAAATTTTGTCCAATCATAATCCCAACTTATTAGTGCCTTAACTCAATTATAATTTTGAAAATTGATATTTTACCTTACCTTAGTCCTAATATTTAGTTCGGTAAGTTATACTTTTAACCAAAACCTAATCCCAGATGATTGATATTTTAATCATTCCAAATTTTGTTCATTACAAATTTTTACCTAATCTTAACTATAAGGCCACATCCATCTCCTTTTTCCCTTTTATGTTCCATTTTTATCCTTTTCCTTTTATTTTTTCCTTCTACTTGGGTGTCATCTTTTTTTCTTCTTCTTCCTCCTTTCCTTACATGAATGTCTACCCTGACCATACCCACTATCATGCTGCCATGTCTACCTTCCCTACAATCATCAGAAATTATCATCTCTCACAAATTAATGGGATAGTCCCATTGAATTTTTGTCATCACCCCTTGATTGTGCCTAACCCCTTTCCTCATGCACCACCCTTTGTCATTTTCCTCATGCACTTCTCCCCTTCTCTGTCGTTATTCACAAATGTGCTACACACATACACTCCCCTCTAGACTTAGCCTCATTTATTTCCTAACCAACTCACTCCTACTCCTTCCATTTGTGTCAAGCAAGCCAACACAATCACTTACTCTTATTCTTGTTATTTCTCCTACTCTGTTCAATGCTTCCCAAAACTATCAACGCCACGTACCACACCAACCACCAAGCCCCTCTGTTTTCCTAGAAAACCGACCACCAATACAAGCCCATCATTCCCCTTCATCCTTGCCAACCATCGCCACCTAACACCACAACTTTTGCCTTCTTCCTTGTTGCCCTCTATTTTTTTCGTTGAGGCACATGACCACATGCCCTCTCACATAGCCTCTCATATGGTTTCGTGCGTAATCATGCACCCTTTTTAGTTCTCAACTATGTATGCTCGTGCAAAACTCATACAACCTACCCATGTACATTCATTACTCTTGCCCTATGCATGCGTTACATTCCATGCCCATGCCGTTCCTTTGGCACAACTGTTGCTCCACTCTTACATCACCATAGCACCATCTTAGCACCAAGGTATGTTCCACCAAAATTCCACACAGCCCGAGCTTTCCTTTGGTTTCGATTATTTCCAATTCCACCCTCCTTTACCTTAATTTTCCACTTGATTCATATTATTAAGTTCTAATTATAAATTATTCTTGTTTTCATAGGTAATCTTTCAGTTATCTCAGATGAGGTGGTTTAGAATTTCATCCTTAGAGCCTTGTGTCATTGTTGGTAATGATAAATGTTGTAGTTAGGCTTGTATGTGTAATTTATATATTTTTTTATTTTTTTTTTTAGTAATGTTATATGGATGTTGATTATAATAAGATGTCTTAAAAGTGAGGAAAATGTGGAAGTATATATTTTGGTATAATGTTGAATACGTGGTATTCATGTATATATTTAGAGTTATGTATCTCAAATAAATATAAGGGATTGAAATGTATTATTATTGAGATTTGTAAAGCATTAAAAAAATATGAGTATTATAAGGAAATTATTTTCATTTGATGGTAATATGGGAAATAATCTTGGCCTAATAAGTTTTAAGAGTGTTATATAGTATTCCATAAGTAATGTGATTAAATGATAGATTGAGTAAAATACAAGTTACCTAATATGATATTCTAAGGTTTTGGAAAGAGAAGAGTTTATTGGTCAACCAAAGTTAAAATATATAATTTTGGTTATTTAGGGATGGGAAATAAAACGAAAATGTGCAAGGAATTATATTTAGACTATTTTGGGCATTATTGACCTATTCCTTGATGAAGTCCTTGGTAATGATGTAGTTGTGCTTACATGTTTCCAATATGTTATGCATATCTATATGAGTCTAGGATGATGCTATTAAATATAATCAATAATGAATAAGATACAATCATTTAAAGTGGATGATCACGTGAGTTGAGCTGAGGTGTTTATATGAATCCATTTTACAATATGTAAATAATGGCCGATGTGTGTTTTTTATTGAGAAGTGCATCAGACCATTCCATCAGATTAAGAATAATGAGACTCTATACTCAACATGAATGAGAATATAGTTTAGAGATAAGTACTAATGGATAAGATATTAATTATTTAAAGTAAAAGATTACATGAGTCAAAACCAAGATGTTGTATCCATTCTAAAGAAGGATAATAGTAGTTCAGGAATGTTATCCTTGAAAGGAGCTTCCGCTCAGGTATGTTGTCCATTCCAAGGAAAGATTACTCAATACACAGCATACTGATCAAGGTTTCTATAGGTGTTGCTTATTTTTACCAGTAGATCTAACTTGTTTTATAGGATTGCTGATTTCCATTCTTAATATGCTTGCCTTTGTTGAGTGCTAATTAAATTAGAAAAGGGTATGGTTATTCGGATTTTGCTATTTATTCCATTCTCTCTATTTTATAATCATGTATCTTAGTGGAATCAAGTATTTTCTACATCTGGTTCCTAAGCACTAGGTTCCTTTTATCTCACATCTGACATAGACTAAGTGTAAGGCATGCCTTTTCTATATTAGATGCGGCATAACACCTTTATGTTTTATATTTTGTCTTCTAATTTTAACATTAAAAAAAAAGGTTTTAAATCCTAAAATTTAAAGGTGTTACAAAGATAATTGGAAAAATGTTTATTTTTAATCTTAGGAATTTAGTAGTAGAAATTAGGTTATACCATCTCACTTATTGTTTGTTAATTTTATGATCTCACTGAAATTTATAAACAATTTTTTTTCTTAAATTGATTTTTTTTAAATATACTTCCATTTTGGGCTAAACCATGATTTGAGCAAACCCCCCAAATCAATGGTCCGATCCCTTTTTCTTTTTCTTTTTTCTTTTATCGTTTGTTAGTCCAGATACCCTAGCTCTTGTTCTTTTTTTTTCACGCCTCCTCCTTCCCCCATCTTTCCTCATGCAACACCTAAGAGTCTGTTTGGTTCATGGAAAATTAAGTGGAAAGGAAAATGTGGAGGAAAGAAAATTGAAGGAAAGAAAATGAAAGAAATTTATTTTCTTTCCTTTGTTCGGTTGTTGGAGAAAATGTTGTGGAAAATTGAAATCTTGGAAAATATTTTTAGTGTTTGGTATATAGAAAGAAAATTCTAAGAAAAGTTAAATATTATTATTTAAATATTTTTATATATTTAATGTTATTAAAAATATTATATTAATATATAAAAAATTAGATAAAATTTCTAAAAAAATTTATTAAAACTCCATAAAATCAATACTTACTTCAATTTTTTTATATAACTATTCTAAAATATTACATGAATAACTTACAATAATTTAAAAAAAAAGTATGAAAAAATCCAAACCCGATAACAAAACATATATTTATATCCGTATCCATACTCAAATCTAATGCATTATTTAAATATTAATATACATTTAATGTTATTAAAAATATTATATTGATATATAAAGAATTATGTAAAATTTCTAAAAAATTTATAAAAAATCCATAAAATCAATACTAATTCTAATTTTTAAAAATCCGTATACAAATCCTATATCTATAATTATGTCTATTTTTTCATATCCGTTTATATATCCATCGGATAAAACCTATTAGATTTTGATTAAAACCCATCAAATTTAAAATGAAATTTATTTAATGTTATAATTATATGGTTAGATTATTAAAATTTAATTATGTATTCACTTTTAGCCTTAGAAAATATATGTTAAATTATAAATAAAAATAAAAATATAATTTCATATTGGATAAATGAATCCGAGTACTAATACGGATATAAAAGTGGATAAAAATTTAAGCCATCCTACTTTACTAACCAATGTATATATCAAGATCTCAAAAAAAAACAATGTACATGGTCAATTCATAGTTACTAGTTACTAATCAAACAGGTCAGAAAGGTACATTAGGATCATCAAAAATATCAGAGCCGAACTCCACACACAACCATATAGCTCTATCCTCGGGTGGAAGACCAAGAAATGTACGAGAGGCACTGATATTTGCTGCAAGCTTGCTATAGATTTCTATGGCTGGAACTTTCTTCAACCCTTCCACCTTTCTAAGCTCAGAATACAGCTCAGATTCAGTAAAATTACGCGGATTTCCTCTATCAAGAGCTGCTGCAACTGCATCCATCCCTTGTTTTAGAGCCTTTATCTCTTCTGACACATAATCTCTTAGCTTTCTTTTCTTTGTGGGTCTTGATACAGATGCACCGGCCAAAGGAGATGTTACTTCATTGTGTTGTTCTTGCTCGGTGCTTCGATCATCAGCTGTTGTTTCTTCATGTTCTTGCCTCTCTGATCGCAAACGTCTTTCTTTCGGACCAATGGATAAACTTCCAGTTGCTCGGTCCTTGCCAAATAAAATATCTAGCCTATGATAATTTTGAATAGGCTTATAACGAAGCGGTTTGGTATCAGGAGGAGCCTGTAAAAAAATTTTTAATTACATAAATTTAGAAACAATAATAATTATCAATGACAATAAGAATAAGAAAGTTTAAGACTTACCAATATATACCTTTCCCAAACTATTGCATCAGCTTCCACCATTTGGGTAGACTGATTAAAGCCAAACCCACTTACTTGCAAGACCGTAGATGCCAATGCATAATTCTTTTTTAGGGTCTTGATTCGGTTCTTTATATGGCTAACCGAACAACCAAGCCCAAACTGAGCACTAACTCCTTTAGCAACATTAGTATATGTTGTTCTTGAAAATGAACTACCTATTTTCTGACCTAAGTGCATCTGATCAGTCAACAAATCTATCAGATATGTATCCATGTCTTCATCCCAAGTTAAATTTTTCTTCTCATTCGATGGTGTGTCACCACCAATGGGTTCCTGCATAAAAAATCGTAAACCATCCTAAAATTATAACTTATTATACAATCAATAGCATAAATAATATAAAAACTTATACAAGAATTTTAATGCCAAGTACATTTTCATTTAGAATACTCGTTCAATACAATTTTTTTCTAAATGAATTTAACAATAATAATATCTCTACCATTAACTATTTAAACTCTCTCCACATTGAACTTGCAATTACATCTCTTAATTGCTCAGCTTCTTGACACTCTTCTACTAAACTTGATGGCGCAACATCTGCTTGGTTGTTAAGAATTCTGATCTCACTATCAACCTCTAAAATTAATCTTTCATCTGGATCTACTCCCATGAGATAGTTATGTAAAATGCATCCTGCTAAAACCATGTCTGCTTGAGTTTGAACAGGATAAAATGGTTTAGTTCCACTTCCTAATATTGGAAACCGTTTTTTCATAACACCAAATGCCCTCTCAATAACATTTCTTAAGGAAGCATGCCTTAAATTGAAAAGCTCCCTTGCATTCTGAGGACGTTGGATGCTATATTCCTTTAGATGGTATCGAGTACCTCGATATGGTGTAATAAATCCAGTCTTCAACTAGAAACCCGTATCGCCTAAGTAAAATTTACCTGATGGCACTACTAATCTGTCTATGTCTCTTGATAAAGCATTGTTTAGTATCCTTGAATCAGATGCTGACCCTTCCCATCCCGACAACACATATAAAAATTTTAAGTCAAAAGAGCAAGTAGCTAACACATTTTGGGTTGGAAAATCTTTTCTACCACGATATCTTTGTACCACATTATTTGGTACTTTCACACGAAAGTGTGATCCATCAATTGCACCAACACAATCCTGTATAAAAATGTTAAACAAATTTATTAAAAAAAATCAATTTATAATGTATACTTAGTCATTTATTTGATAAAATTATGACAATTACCTTAAAATATGGCCAAAATTTTGAGCTATTTGATATTTCAGGAGGGCAGTGAGATCCATCGGGTTGTTGCAAAAATACATCCTCTAAAGAAATGATAGCATCCAACACTTGATGAAAATGTCGACTTACAGTTTTACCGGATCGCCAGAAGTCTAATTTCACCGACCAATTTCTCCTATTATGACCTATAATATTAAGAAACATAGCTACTCTCTCCTCTACGCAGCTAGAATGAGTATCACTTAGTCTCCCAGAATCCCTTAATATTGATACAAGTCTAGCAAACGCCTCCTTTCCCATCCTCAACTAGTTATGGCAATCCTCGTCCTTTTCCAGTGTAAGTCGATCTAAAAAAGCTCGTCTCTTATAATCTCCCAATTGAAAAATATCTCTATCAATATAATTAGTAGGACAAACCAAAGATAATAAACTAGCAGCATAGGCTCCATATGTGACCACACATGATGCTGCCCATCTTCTTAATTTGTCCCACTCCTCAATTGAGTTAGTCTAATATAAAATGATCAAGAAAAAAAAAGTATAAGAAAATTAAGCATACATACCTATTATAACAATTATGTAGCCAAATAGTGCAAGAAATCTTTAAAAAAGTACACTTACTTCATTATTTTCTTCGGATTCCATAGTATCATTTGTATCAACATGATGAGTTGTTGGCAAATTTCTCCAATGTTGGAACCCTGATCTTGATCTTGGATTTTGATTATTCCTCACTAGCAGCCTTCATACATTAAAAATAAAGCAAAATCAGCAAAAGATAGTATAGCATTTTATTTGGGATAAATAATATGAAATATAAATGATATGAAGTTTATATGAAATAGATCTTAAGAAAAGTTTACTTGATGTGCATCTGTTTCATCTAGATCGAAATAATTGTTTGTACTCATAAGTTGAGATGGGTTGATAATCAGTAAGCTGTGGGTTATTCATTTAATTATTTTAAATGATGTTACGCTAACCTCCTGATGGAATGCAGGATATATGATGTTAAACCTCAGAAATGCATTTGATAAAATCAGAGTTTGCAATACATAAAAAATTAGAGTACATAGTATGAAATGAAATTTCTATAAAAATTGCAGCGGTATTTGATAAAAAAATCAGAGTACTTGTCTTTTCTCTGTGTCCTGGGCATATGATCAATCTATTTAGTTCTTTTATTCTATATGAGTTATTGGCAATTTGCCTAGGATATATACACCCTGCTCTCTGGGGTTTTCAGATAAAAAAAATTGTTGTTAAACCACAAATGACAGTGCTGATAACTGGGATAGGTGCACATTGCTTATGATCTATCCACTAAATTAATTATGTACATGCTTCATATATATTACTTTTTGTTCTTTTCTCCAAACTGGTGAAGAATGCTGTGATATTGAAATGAAGAGAGTGTTGTAGTGATGCAAAGTTGACCATGGCTATTCATATTCAATTGTGGGACTTACTGTGATAGATATGTAAATATGGTGAGAAAACACACAATTTTGGTATTACAATACCTGTATTGATTTCAAGGAGCTAGAAAAAAAAAGTAAGTGACAGTACAGAAGCAGTTTACCCATTTTTTCCATGCATGCTTTTATATATTTGTTTGCATGATTTTATACCTATGCTTATATATGTGGATTTTAAGAAAGATTATGAATTTGAGATCAACTCTTATTCCTGTTGTTGAGGCTGGAGACTGTGAAAGAGAAGGAAGGTACAGAATGCAAGGCCGTATATGAACATATCAGGAAATGAGCAGAACCAAAGCCCTGGAAACATGCTGTATGGGCGCATGCTGGACTGCCTAGACATAGACTGATTAAAGTGGTTTTCATGTCACAATGCTGCTTTGACCAAATACAATCTTCACAGATAGGGGGGTTGTGGAAGACAGTGTGTGCAATCTTTGCCTTCTGGCAGATGAGTCCCAGGACCCTATCTTAGCTAGTTGCAGAATGGCATAGACCCACTGGCATATTTTTACGAATTGGTTGCTATATATGGCAGTTCTGGACAGATATACAGATTATGGTGGAGAAGAAACCTCACCACATTCCAGCAGAAAACTATTGTCAATAACTACTTAGTGAAGGATTCTGTTAGGGGTTTGTTTATATGCGTTCAGAATAGTTCTTACAGTAGATGCTTACTAGCCAGGATGTATAGATTACCCGGGTAATTACAATTTTGGGCCATAGTCCTGCTGATGTACATATTGCTCATTTTGGAGTGAAAAAAAAAACTTTATTGATTATTACAAAAGATATTAATGCTTAGTTTTATCTTAAGTTTAATCAGACCACATTTCTTCCTGATACACCTACTCAAACATACACACAAGAAGAAAAAGAAACTCACAACAGGAGAACATACATTTACATTTCATGTTATGCTCCCAACACTCTTCACTCCAAAATGATAGAAACATGCATATCCTCTGAAAAGGATGTAAGTCCATCACCTGAATGTGTATCATGTATATTAATACAAGTCTAAGAGGACCATTAACAGAGCCCAAGACTCAAGGTAACATAAACATGCATTCTGCTGTATACTCAATGCATTTATGCTGATAGGGTGCCCACCTAATATTGTTGTTCCTAGTGAATTAAATTTTATCTGCATATGGATAGTTTCAAGGTATTAGAGCTACTTCTCTGTCCTGTAACATATTTTACTAAGCTTTTCTGCCTTCTGCACAATCTCAGTCAAAAAACATAGTCCAGTACTCAACCCTATTTTCACTTTAAAATTTTTGGAAATCCCTCATTTCACAGAACAGTTATTTGATGCAAAATTCAGCAATATACTTTGGTAAACAATGTGTTGAACTATAACGAAGAAGTGACTTACCTGTTCAAATCGATCCGGTAGGCTACGAGTTGATTGATGTAGAGGCCTGCTAATAGGGAGCTTAGAGCTAGAACCAGACTGCCAACTGCTATGAATGTTACGCCTCGGAGGAGTCATGATAGGAGGAAGCTGAAGGAGAAGGATTGTTGATGCGGATGGAATATGAGTTTGATGGATGAAGACTGCAACAAAATGATTGAGAGCAGAACAATGTTAGTTCACAAAAAATTGTAAAATATCAAACTTGAGATCATGAGATATTGTTTTCTACATTGAATATAATTTTCTGCATTAATAATAATAATAATAATAATAAAACATCAACTACTTTCAGCTAAAAATGACCAGATGAAGCATGAACACAGCATATGAAACCCTTCAATAACACTGATAACTGTCCGAAAATAAGCCTTGCCATGAAGGATCAATTTAAGCATGATGTAAATGATGAAAAGAGAGATCAGAATTCCAAATTACATAAAAATTAATCTATCAGACAAATCTCAATAGTAACGAATTGATGGTACTAGTTTTAGTAAGAGTAGCAGACAGCAGATGGATAAAAAACAATCGACCGCGATAATTGATAATGAATTCGGTTAAACAAAAGCCAGAAGGAGATTGGGAAATTAGAAGGATACTCCTGTCAATGGAAGTCGTTCCATCTATGCAGACAGATGAAAATGATTTCAACCTGAAATGTTTATTTCATCGTGTCTGTACTTAAAAAAAATCCAAACCAAACCTAATCAACCTGAAAGCAGGACGGTAAATTTAGGGTTCCAAAATCAAAGTTATTATTAAGTTCAAACGAAAATAGAACCCACCTTACCTGTTTAGATCGAATTAGTTGAGTAGATTCTCAGGTGACAAAAAGCTTCGAATTCACCGTCGACCAATGCCCATTGTTGAAGCCGAAGAACATTCAGAGAAGATAGACGGCATAGGCGTTGAAAATGGAAGAATAATGGGTTGAGGAAGAAGTAGAAATGGAAGAAGCTGATGTCCAGGTATCGCGTGACGGCGTGAGGAAGAGGGTCGATGAATTTTCCGCACAGTATGTCTGTATTTTCCACAGGTTTAGTCGTGGAAAACAGTGGAAAACATTGCCGTATAACTTTCCTACGTTTTTACCTCATATTTTCTTTCCTTTTAATTTTCCTACTAACCAAACACTTAAAAAATATTTTCCTCATACTTTTTTTTCCTTTCCTTGCAACTTTTTATAAACCAAACACACCCTAACTGTCATGCATGCTCTTTGAGTTCAACCGTTGCTTCACCTTTCAACATTCTACTCTCATCTGTTTTCCTATGTGAATTAATTTTATCAAAACAAATTATGAGGTTAAATCTTAAGTCTTATTATTGTTTGATTTTATGCTCCCCTCCTATGTTTTGTAAAGCTTCTCCCTTATTCTGATTGTTCATATTTATAAACTTTAAAGGGCTAGCTAAGTCATTTGTCTACAAAAAGGTGTCTGATACAATCATACAACGATGGAATCGAAGATTACCTCATATTTTGGCCGACAACTATATTACGTTTTTAGCCTTCATTTGGCTAGTCAGTTATCACTCTATCTAGTTGGATTTGTTTCATTAATAAATATTATTATATTTTAAGCATATATATAAAAGTAATATGAATAACCTCATATATTTTCTGAGTAAATAATTCAAAGCTTAAACTAAAAAAAAATAGTTATTAGTTGAAAATATGTATTCATCGATATCTTTATTTCTCATCATAGTCTTATTAAAATTTGGGACACTATACTATATACTCCTATATTTTGGTAAAATTACATCATATACCATTTATCTCCTTTTTGTTGTAGTTCTATGAATTATATTTATAAATAAATAAATAAAATAAAATAAAAAACATAGTATTTGGTATCCTAACAAAATGAGTAAGCATATCTGGAATAATTTTACTAAATTATAAAGGTATATGGTGCAATATTCCTTAAAACTTTATTCTAGACCTATCGAAGAATTTATGGACTCCAGTATATATAAATAAATACGAGTAGTAGAAGGTGAATTGGATGTGCTCGTCATCAGAATAGGAAGCTCCAACGTCGCCTTCATCATCATCTATGCTGGGCGAAGATGGGGATGGGGGGAAAAAAATAAAAATTGTTCTGAAAGAGAAACAAACGCGGAATAAAACTTAGTAGTTGCACTCGTCTTTACAACTGAAACCAGTGCCCAAACCCAAGTGCTTGATACACGCATTAAATTGAGAGTTGTCGGCGGCCACGCGTCTCTTAAATGAATATTTAAATTGAATTTAATCTCAAAAGATGTATATTGATATTTTTTTGGCGTAAATCTTAATATTAATTAATTAATTTAAAATTATTTTATAAAAATTTGAAAAAGAAAAAAAAAGTGAGGATAATTTTAAATTTTGATTAAAAATAATTTATCACATCATAATTAATATGAGGATAGTATATATGTAGATAATATGGTCATCAAACAAAATTGTCATTCGGAGTGGGACTTATATATAATCGGGGATAAACAACCAAAATTATAGCATATATAACCAAGCTAGCAAGGGTGGTAGGTATATATGACATGACTCATTAATGAATATCTTTAATTTATATACGTTTTTGTGTGATAAGATATTTTATATGATGTATAAAATTATCGTATAGATACAACGATATATACGTTCATGATTAATCATCATACAGTTTCATTTATTATCATTATTAACATAAGATGAAGTAAAATAAAGCGTACATATATAAAAACATTTATATTCGGCACTTAATGGATTATTTTTATTTATAAAGATAACCGATTATAGTATATAATAGGATTTAATATCAAATGCAGATGATAGAAGACAAAACCATGTTCAAGAGCTTGTATCCAACGCACTCGTATCTGTTTCGCACCCCCTTCTGTATTCTGCTGGTTGGGATAGGACCACCGTATCGTCACCGACGAACTTTTATAGGGTCCTAAGTTAATATGGCCGTGGTCCCTCGTTTTCGTGCCAGCACCCATTTTTCCTCTCCTTCCATGCCGCTGTGTCGTATAAGTCTGAAAGACGATTGATCTCCTGAATTGAACACTTGGTCTCACGCACAAACACAGAGAGAGAGAGTCTCACACACGGTGGACAAGACATCATCCACCCACCCATCATCAGTTCTCTGTATAGAGACAAGGAATCATGGTACAATCCAAGAAGTTCAGAGGTGTCAGGCAGCGGCATTGGGGATCCTGGGTCTCAGAAATTCGTCATCCTTTGCTGTATGTACTCACTGCTCCCGTACGCTTACCTTGTCTGTGCTTAATTGCCAACTAGCTAGGGAGTTTGTCATATAGCCTTTCGTTCTATATCTCTGCATACTATATATATATATATCTCTGTGTTTCTGTAGAAAACGGAGGGTGTGGCTGGGTACATTTGAGACCGCAGAAGAGGCAGCCAGAGCATACGACGAGGCCGCCATTCTAATGTGCGGTCGTAACGCCAAGACAAATTTTCCCATTGGTACCAAAAATCAATCTGATGTTCATAACCACACCGCTTCAAAAACAGCAACGACGACGCCCAACAATGAAGAGAAATCATCAGTACCATCATTGCCAAAGCAGACGCTCTCTTCCATTCTAAGTGCCAAGCTCCGAAAATCATGTAAGACTCCATCTCCCACTCTAACTTGCCTGAGGCTCAACCCCGAGAATTCTCAGATCGGCGTATGGCAGCAGAAGAGGGCAGGCGCTCGTTCCGACTCAAGTTGGGTGATGACTGTTGAGCTTGGGGCTAAGAATCACGACTTCCACCAAGCTTTGGATCAGTCGAATTACAATGTTCTCCCTGTTTCGTCGGATATCGATCAAGTACCAGAAATCAAACCAGCTATAGAAGAAGAAGATGATGAGGAGGAGGAGGACGATGACGAGAAAATGACAATGCAAATGATAGAAGAACTTCTGAACTGCAGTAATTAAAATTTACTATTGCATATGTGTTGCGTATCATGTATTGAATTATATATATATAAAGTACGATATATATAATAACATAGTACTACCATCTATTCTGGGTCACATGGGAGGGAAGCCTTCATAACTCTTAGGAAACGAAAGATGGTCGATGTGCAGTCCTTATCATATATGCATATTCCATAGCTGATAGTGGTTGTTCGTCGCATTCAGTTCTTTGGCAGCATACTTAGGGAAGTGCACATTGATATTGATCAAGACTTGAGTAAGTACTTTGTGGGGAGAGTGGTACGTTTTTTATAAATAAAGGAGATTAGTATTACTAAAGTGGGTGGGAGTAGGGGGTTGATGGCCGGGTTTAAATAAAATTCGTTCCATCTGGGAAAAATAAAATTGTTGTGTAATGGATGTTCTAAATTAGGACACGAATATCCCTATGTTTATGTGGGATCATGATGAGAATTATTCCTTTAAGTCTCCCTACACTAGTGATTTGAAGATAAAGTCTTAGCACCATTATTATATATGAGGCAATTTATGTTTGGAGTTCTTTCCTATGCATTGATCATTATGTAAGGTTACCTAATTGCGTGCACATACATAGCATAGACTATATAAGATTATTGGCAATTTAATTAAAGCAATTACTACTTGATCAACTAATAGCTGACATTGATAAGAATAATACCCCAACTAGCTAGATCGTAATTGATTTATCAAATGGATGAGTAAAAATATAATTACTTTCCCAAAATCCCAAAATAATCTTCAAAATGTGATATCGTAATTGACAATATTAAAGAGAAAAGGCTCAGTGATACACCGATAGCTGTAGAGACATGGCAATATGCATGCAATTTCAACACATTTTATCATGCTACAATAAGCCTTTCCTATCATTATAATTAATTTGTTCTTGATGATCATATAGATCACAGGATTCCGACCACATCTAGAAAACCTAATAGTTTTAACACAGCATCACCATGACAAATTTAAAAGAAAATCATTGTTGTATATATATCAGTTTAGGTAGTATTTATATAATAGCTATTGTAAATAATAATTGCCATTATAACTGTCGAAAACCACGACAAGCTTAGTGAAACCGTCATGGTAAAATTAACATTATGTATTGTTACTTAATTATGTGTACATACAAAAAGTATACTATATGAGATTATTAGCAATGTAATTAAAGGAACTATTACATGATCAACTACTAGTTGACATTGAGGATATAAAGATGACCCTAACTAGCAAGATCGTAATTGATCTTTCAAATTAAGTTTTACCCTTTCTATTCTCCTAGCTTCCAACATCTGGGGTCCGATTTATATAAAGTCAACTAAGTATAATAAATTTCTCTAAATTAATCCTAATTAAAATTTTAAGTATAAATATGATATTTTATGTGTAATTATTCATAAAAAAATTATAGGATTTTCATAGATTAATGTATTATTATTATTATTATTATTATTATTATTATTATTATTATTATTATGTGCAAAAATGTTAGGTAATTAGTATTAGATTATTAAAATTATAATTCATTTGAAAGTATGGTTTTTGGATAGGTGGTTAACCGACCTAGATCTCTAGAATTAGTGTGATACCTAGTGGTCTAACTAGTTGACTAGGATGTAGAAATTTTAAATGTTTTATATTTTTTATTTTTATTGGCTCATATTTAATTTCTGTACATAATACTTATATATATATATATATATATATTGGTTCAAAAATTTACGTTACACCTTGCCATAATATCGGTAAATATTGGGATTCATTTGATATTTTGATTATTTAATTTTTATTTATTGATATTTCATCACTAAAAAATGCATGAGAGCCACAAAAGTTATCTTTTGCCCTTCCTTGATCATATTATGCCTTATTCCATAATTTTTTCACTTGTTTGATCCTTCTCTTGATTTTATGTCATTTCTCTATTTCATATACTCAAACCGATTCTCTCTCTTTCACGTGCCCTAACCATGCCAAATAGACCCTCCCCTTATGATAACAACTTTGTTGACCATCCCCCTCCCCTGTAGCTTGTCATAAACCTCAAAAAGTCATATTACCCTCTCTTACACACTCTATAAATCTACTATTCATTCAAGTACTATGTAAGCCACTTGTTTTCTCTTTTGGATATTGATTGTCAATCCTTCCCCTCTTGATCTCATTTGTGTTCCTTTGTTATTGCTAATCATTCCTCTTCTTATGCTTTCTCTTGTTACTCTCCTCTCCTCTCCTTTCATTATTTACATTTTTGTCTAAGTTTGAGAATTATTCTTGAGACTCGTAGTTGAGAATGTCCCCTACTCTAGTCTTACTGTTCTCCTTTTTTTCTTTTTTTTCTCTACTATGATTCCTCTTATTTATCCTCAACATACTTTTAGGTTAGTTATAGAGGTTAGGTTTGTGGTTAAGCTATGAATATTGTCATCTTTTCCCTTTCTCTTGTTTTCTCCCTTTCTCTAAGAGTATATTTATTTTTCTCATTTTAATTTCTTTATTTGTAAGTTATTTTAAGTATTTTTGTGTTATGTAATTATTATTATTTTTTTAAGGAAATCCAAGAGGATTTTGAGGCTGCCTTGCAAAAACCCTTTTTTTTATTTTCTTATACTTGGATCTAGGTAAATCCTACTTAACTCTTTAGATGTTATAATATTTTATGTGAGTATGTTAGGATTTTTTTGGACCAGTAGCATGCTAGGTTTCATTTGTTATGAAAATTGTGACTTTTGTGTTAGATTGTGCAAGAGCGGGAAATATGAATATGTATGAGCTTTTTGATGAGCTTTGATTGTCATATGACACCATGCTTTTATAATTATTTATAGTTGAATATGAAAATTTGTACATGTGATCATATGTGAAAGCATAATATATTTTGTGATTATTTAAGTGGGGTTCTCGATAGGGAATTTCTTGTCTAACTAGTCCCTTTCATGCCATGTTATATATTATATTGTGTTTGCTGAGTGTTTTAATAAAAGATTAATATCTAACATGATAGGATTTGAGCATGTTAAGGCTTATTTATTGATTATTTAAGTCTTATTAATTGTAAAGGAAAATATGTCATTTTGCATGTGTTATGTTATTTTCTATCATATATGTCAAAAATGTATCATGTTTTATTATATGTGTTAAGTATGTAATTTATAATATGTTGGATATGCATGATTAGGGTTTTCTTTGCTAAGTAGTTCATGAGCAACAAAAAATAGTTTTTTTTGGCATTTTTATGATTTTCAAAACTTAATATTTTGGTGTTGAGGTGCTCTTTTAATGTTATTTAGCCTAATCTATAGTTTTGATTAGTTATCCAATCATTTGTTGTTGAAATGGTTTGAATTAGAAAGATTAAGGTTAAATTCCATCTTGATATTTTGTGGCTAAAATATAACTTAGTGTGGAATAATTGGATCATACTAACCCTAGTTAACTTTAATGTTAATCTATAACCTTTCTCTTAATAGTTTAATTTTTAGATATTTGGGAATAAAAGGGCAAAAAGAATTAAATTGATTAAGTATTTAGGCTATGACTTAATGCCTAATGCAATTTTGATTTGTAGTGAACCTCGTAGCCCTATTGGAATCATATTGATTTTGATTTGGGATCATATTCCTCTCAAGGTTTCTATTGAATTAAATTAAATTGGAAAATGGATTAGTAAACCACTGTAGTATATCTTTAGTAATTAGATTAGGATTTGGCTAGGTAAGTGTTGGGTCATATTAGAAGCATGTTGAGTTTAGACCATTATTAGGGAATTTGACTATTATCATATGCAGATCTGTGGGGCTATAATGGGCCTTAATTGTTATTATCACATGTGATTGTTTGTTTTACACATGATTCATGCTTCTATTTGTTTCGTTGTCAATGTGTGCATGCTACCTCTTTAAAGGTGTAATGATTTGCCTAGTACATGGAAGCCATATTGATATTGTAATTATGTGTGGGATGTGGAGTAATAAGAGGTTTACAAGTGTGGAGATAATTTTTGGGAGGGCATGTCCTTTTAAGGAGTGGGCATATGAGACCAAGAGTTTTGGTTTATCAATGTTGCATTTTAAGGCACTAGTTATTGTTTTTCAACTATTATGTCACCGACTTGTATTTTATTTTGTGCCTATTATAAAGAGGTTGTATATCCATAAGTCCTTATATGTATTGCCTCTCTTTCTACTCTTTTAACAATTTTTTGTTGAATTATTTAAACCTTAGCACTTGGCATAAGAAATGTAGTGGATATTAGACTTACACTACGTGTGATGGTAACACATAATATTTTAAGATTATGCTTCCACTAAAATAAAAATCTAACTAATACAGTTTTTGGTATTATCAGTTAGAATCAAAGATTTCGGTTTTAAAATCCTATCTTCTAATTTTGAAAATTTTTATTCCTAAATTGTTTGAAACTTAATATAGTATTTTATAGAAGTGTAGGTTAGGTTAAGGTCACAGCATGCTCTTTAAGTTGTGATTTGAATGGTAGCCTTTGAATGTTGATATACTTTAATTCATAACCTCTACTCTTGATAGATGTAATGTTAACATCCCTCAATTTTTATTTTTGCTTCCTCATTTTATTTTCAAAATAAAATTTTAAAGTTGAGAAAAATTGGCTTGTTACGAGTTGGTGTTATAGCTATTGGCTTTTGAAAATTATTTTGTGGTTGTTTTGAGATTCATTTTTCATGGCCAAAGTCTTCAAATTCTTCTCTTTGTTTTGTATAAAAAATTAGATTAGCTTTGTGAGGATTGTGAGTTTGGAATTGGTGGGCCTAATCTTTGTTCTTATGGTTAGTTTATTAAGTTCAGTTGTTGAGTATTGTTGGGTATCATAGTTTATACTAGCATTTGAGGTTTGTTTTGATCTTAAATGATTATTTTTTGTAGGAAAGCCCTAGGTTAGTTTTAAGGGGGTTGTTCCCCTTATTAAATTTGCTTGGATTTGAGTGCCTTATATGTTGGAGTTAGTGTTTTAGTGGTTTAGGTGTTCAATATTGATTGAAGATGTATTACGCTAAATTATTACCATCTCTAAGTGCGCTGACTCTTGATCTTCAATATTAGAAGAGTGAGACTTGATGCTTTTACATCATTCTTTCCTTGTAAAGAATAATTTATTCTCTAATTAGCATTACTATAGTAAGGAGACAAATCACCAATAATAAAAGTGTAATCCCCCAATATTTTAAAAGCTTATATTTTAATAAATAAATTTTATTTGGAATAAATAAATTCATTTAATTTAATTATTTTATGGATTTTTGAGTAAATAAAATTGGATATAAATATTTAATAAATTAAAATAAATATTTTGTTATTTTATTATACTCTTATTATTTAGATAAAATTTTAAACCCTTATTTTGCAAAAACTATCCTTTTTAACCCTTACATTTAATTATCTTAAATTAAAATATTAAATAAATTTATTACCCAAAATTATTCCATTTTATTATTATATCAATTAAATTATTTTATTTTTTCCTTTTCTTTTTCCTTTTTCCCCTTTTTCCTTCTTTTCTCCTTTTTCTCTTTATTTCTCTTTCTTTTTCTTCTTTGGGCTGCCGGCCTACTTCGGCTGCCTTATCCCCCTGCGCTGGGCCACTGGCCCATTCCTCCTCCCCACTGCCTTTCCCGCGTCGCCCAATCTCCTCCTTTCTTTTCTTTCCTCCTTGACTGGCCGTTTTTTTTTTCTTTCCTTCGACCGGTCCACCCATCTCGCCCAGCACCCCCGACACTTTCTTCTTCTTCTTTCTTTCTTCTTCCACCATCACCGGCAATAATCCCGGTCTTCCTCCACCATTTTCCCCGCCCGACCTGCAGCTCCCTCTCCCCCGTTGACCTCCCCTGTCTCCCTCCCTCTCCTTCTCGTCGTTTTTCGGCCATACCAGTCCCACCACCCCTGTCTCCCTCTCCCTCTCCCTGCCGTCACCTTTTTCCCTCTCCCTGCAACCCCCATTCCCCTACCGCCTACCACCACCCTCAAGATCCTTGTCTCCTCCCCTTCGCTTCCTCTTCTATGTACTGATCCTTCCCTACCCGTTCTGTGCTTTTCTTTCCAAACTCCCGACGCCCCTCAATCCTCTCTTCTTTCTTTTCTTTCCCTCCCCTCTCTCCCCTGTTTTTGTTTTGCCACCAATATCCACCGCTGCCGCCGCCTCAACCACCACCTTCACCACCTCCTGCCACCCTCTACCTCCCCCTCGAGCCATCACAGTCTCCATCGAGCCACCCCGCAGCCCATTCTTCCTCCTCTCTCCCTTTTCTCTCCCCTTCCATCCCTTCTCGGCAACCACCCTATGCAGCCCTGATCCGCCGCCGTTCCTCCCTATGCCGCCACCTGAGCCACCAAAATAATCCCTGCAACCCCCTCTACCACCCCCTGATGGAAACCGGTTAGGGTTTCGCAAAGGATCGAAAAATTTAATCGAGCGCAACGTTCGATTTCGCCGGCACAGCCTAAGGAAAACTTTCCAAAGGAAGAACCAAAGTTTCAGAAGCACAATTGATTCAATGGCAACTAAAATTAGAAGGTGAATGATCAAGATCGATCAAGGTAAGAACAAGACAGAATCAGAGAAGAGAAGCGAATGAGAGAATCGCCAAGAGAGAGAAGAAGTCGCGAGAGAGATCGAGAGAAAAATATCAACTAATGTTATTTCTGTCAAAGTTGTGTACGTATTACAATGTATTCGGCCTATTTATATGTACACAGAGGGCCGTATACTCGACAAATACATACGGACAATACAGGCCTGCATGGACGGGCGATACAAAATTTTGGGCCAAAAAAAATGAAGTGTCGACCAGCCCAAAGTCGATCAAGCATCAAAAATGTCCCAAATACAATTAAGCTTAAGGCTTAATTTCCCATCAGCTAAAACAACTTTAGCTAATCATGGTCATTAAGGATTGATTAATCCGTAATCCATCTAGTCCAAATTAAGGACCGAGTGGCGGATTATACAACCGTCCTAATTCCCATTAGCCCATTCCGACCGGCGAATGCATCATGTGGGATTACAAAAATATTTAACAAAATTTTACATAATCTGTACACTCCAAAACATATTCTACACTTCTCAGCAACTATGTCCAAGTCCACAGAAACCATATGCCGCATTATTCTCCTATTAATTCAAAAAATAAGACAAACAATTATAAGTAATTAATTCACAGCAATTTTCAAAATTACTTAAATATAAATTCATAAAATTCACATCACCCCCAATACTCCTTTGGCCTAAAACACCACCTGCAAGCCCTTGTTTTTCTCCTCCATTTTCCTTCCTCACCAACCTTCCATTTCAACCCCTCCTTGGCCGCCACCTTTGTAGCCTTGTTGCCGCCGCCTCCGCCGCCCTTAGCCACCTTCAACCCATCCCCAACCACCACCTACACCCCCTCTACACTTCTGCACCATTACCTTGCCTCAAATCCTTCCCCACCATGCCCTTTTCTTAGCCCCAAACCACCAACCTGAAAATACCCATTTTCCCTTTTTCCACCACCTTTGAGCCCCCTCCTTTTCATTTCTTTGCATGCAGCTCATGCTGCATTAGCAGCATGAGTTTCTACATTTCTTAATCTAATTATTTAATAATTTTAAGGTATAATTATCTTTAATTTAATTATTTGATTAATTAAGCATTATAAAGTTTTATGCCTTGATTTTATTATTTCTAATGTAATACATCTTTATATTATTTTTAGGTATTGGCTTTTACAATCAAGCTTGAACCTTTAACCAAAATATCGGAAAGGTTCGTTTTTACGAAAAACTGAGGTAATCGTTAAATCCCACTTAAATGCATGGATTAACGCATGTTAGCACATTAGGCATTTTTAATGTGTATTATGCTTGATATATGTTGTTTAGTATATTATATGTGGTTATTGTGTTGATTGATGAAAAGGAAGCATGGTAGATTGTTGCTATGTATGGATATATTATTTGAGGTGATAAATTGGTTGTTAAGGAAAATGTTAATTATTATCCATGATATTTTATGCTATTGTAATATCTAATACATGTTTAATATTTTGTGGGCCTTAGGGGATTTTATTAATGTACATGATACAAGAATGTAGCCTAATCTATACATGGGTATTAATGAGTATTGTATTAACTTTAAAAGTTGTGGATGATCCACCAATATTAATATTTTATGTAGTAATAATAATAATTTAATATAAGTGGTGTATTAAGGGCAAAAAGGTAATACTTAATTAAGAAGGGTATTTTGGTAATTTTGGAGGTAAGGAAAAAATGGTAAATTGGTTAATAAAAGGATAAAATGGTAATTTTGGAAGTAAGGGATAAATTGGTTATTTTGGAAGTAAGGAGGGTAAAATAGTAATTTCATAATAAAAGGGCAATTTGGTACTTTGAAGTAAAAGGGCAAGTTGGTAATTTTGTAATAAAAGGGCAATCTAGTAATTTTGTAATAAAAGGGAAATTTGGTAATTTTGTAATAAAAGGGTAGAATTGTAATTTTATAACTAAAGGGTAAAATAGTAATTTTGTGATTAACGGGCGGAATGGTAATTTGGAGATTAAAAGAGGCAAGATAGTAATTTCATGATTAAGGATAAATGAAAATTTTATAAGTAAAAGGGCGATATAGTAATTTTTGGGAGTTAAGGGGGTATAATGATAAATTTGAAGGTAGAAGGGTAAAATGGTAATTTTGTAAATCAAAGGGGTAGAAGTGGAAATTGGAAAGGAGTAAATTGGTAATTATAATAATTGAGAAGGGTAAAATAATAATTTAAATAACTAAAGGGTAATTTGAAAATTTAATAATGGGGAAGGGTAAAATGGTAAATATGATAAATGTGAGGGGTAAATTGGTAATTTAATCGACTAGAGGTTATTTTCGTAATTTTGATAATGGAGTAGGGTAGTTTGGTAATTATGACAATTAAGAAGGGCAATTTGGTAACTTAAATAACTAAAGGGTAATTTGGTAAATTTAATAATAGAGAAGGGTAAAATTGTAATTATGATCATATAAAAGGGTAATTTGGTAATTTAACCAACCAAAGGATAATTTGGTAATTTTGACAATGAGGAAGGGTAGTTTGGTCATTGATAATAAAGGACGGTAATTTGGTAATTAACTAAATAAATGGGTTAATTTGGTAATTAGGATAAGGAGGAAGGGTAATTTGGTAATTTGACCAACTCAAGGATAATTTATTAATTATAATAAAGGAAAAAGGGCAAAGTGGTAATCTAACCGACTAAATGGAAAGCATATTAAGTGTAATAATTATTAAGGGGGATTAGTGACCTAATAAGTATGAGTAATAACTTGGTAACCTAAATCGAATAAGGGGTAACTTGGTAATTTGTAACAATGAGGGTAATATGGTAATTTGTCAAGTAAGGAAGTGATGACTTAATAATTTTATGAGGGGTAAATGAGTATTTTGTATCTAATATATCATTGTGATTGTGGAATTCGTAATATGACTCTAATAATGTTGATTAATGAGGTAGGAGTATTTGATGATTAGTAGGAATCACTAGATTGAATTCTAATTCGAAATTAGACGAGATTAGGATGGCCTCAATGAGTCTTCTTTGCTACCTTGGACGACCATTTGAATAAGAAATTTCTAATGATATATATATGTATGTATATGTATGTATTCCGATCCACCGGCCAGAATAGTGGGGGTCCCGAGCTCAACTAAATTTGTTTTGGATGTGAATAAATTATGGAAAATACTAATCATTGAGATGATTGATAATGATGAAATAAGGGCTTAAGGCCTGATAAGTGTGACTTTTACATCTTATTCCTAAGGTTTATAAGAGTTTTTACCTTTAATTTCAGTCAAAATTCTCCCTTTTTGTTCTTGTTACTGCCTTTGTGTTGTGAAAATTGCAGGGTCTCAAGCAACAAAAATAATCATGAAGGATGAAGAACAAGAATAACCTTAAAGGGAGAAGAAAGGAGAAAAAAAAGGAGCAAAGAGGAGCAAAAGTTAAAGTGGAAAAAAAAGAATGCATATTTAAAGTATATGGGCCTGAAAGAAGTGAAATTTAGACCAAGAAAAGGTCTTAATTTGGAGAATCTTTCAACATCAAAGTTTTAGATATTTTTAATATCTTTCCAACGCATCCAAAATCAGCTTAATCGGAGTTAAGATGAAAAAGTTATGGTCAAAATACGAATTATGGTCAAAGCTGACACGGGAAGCCCATCGTTACGGAAACCCTAGCGATCCACGAGGCGGTAGTGTAAAAAACTCTTATTCTAATAGCTCGAGGCAGCCTCCACTCCCTCTCTTTTCTCTCTTCTCTATCCTCTTCCCCAATTCATCAAGATCTCTCTTGTAAATTAGAGACGGAGATTCAAGAAGTTAATTTTTGCAAGAATTTGTGAACATCAAGGGTATTATCTAATGATATTTTCTTTATCTATGGAATCTCTTATTGTTTTTAATATTCTTGCTATGAATTTGATGGGCTAGATCTTGTGCTAAGGTGAAGGGGAATTTTCCCCGATCCTAATGTGTTGAATTATTGCATCCTTTTTTATTCAATTCATAATGTATGTGTTGTGTTATTGATTGATTGTCGAATTTTTGAACCACGGCCGGGTTCTGATTTTCGGTGTGGGAAATACCGGTGAGATCGAGAGATAATCCAGTATTAGACCCAATAGCACAACGGGAGATTAAATTGTAGGTCGAGAGACGATCGATTTGACCTCTTCAACAATAAAGGAGGAAACTTTATAGACTTTAATGCATTACATTCTATTAGACTCTAAGCTAGAGATAGTTAGGGCCATAGATATGTAATAGGGTGGTTGTGGCTTGAGAAAGCACAACACTTTCTATCCTTGTTGGCATGATTGATTATGATTGTTGAATTATTTTGTGATGTGATCTTCAATTACATGTGAGGATCGGGGGCGATGAACTGGAACCTTAGCTCTTCTATTTATTTGAGTGACTTGAGTGCTATTTTCCTTTCTTTTTAGCTTATTTAGTTATTTTAGCTTACAATTTATTATTTCATATCATCTCGTAGTTTAGACATAGTTATGTTCTATCATTGTCCTAGTGGTCATTCACCAATCCTTGTGGGATCGACCTTGACTACTACTCTGACCCCTTGCACTTGCGGGTAGGAACGTGTCAAGTTTTTTGGCGCCGTTGCCGGGGATTGGCAGCGAGTGACATTAGGACTCAAAGAATTTATTGTGATCTAGACATTTATTTTTTTTTTATCTTTTACATTCTTTTTGTTGTGGTTGACTAATCTTGGGTGTAAGAGTTCTTGATTTAGTGCAGGTGCATTAGTGCATGACCCGCGCTAGTGGAGGTGATCTAGTGCCACTTGATCTCGAGATTGAGAAGACCATCTCACATTTACGCAGGTCACACACCACAAATATTTGAAATGGAAACCAATACTCCACCCCATGATGGACAAATCCCACCACAAGAGCACATCTTACTCCAAGAACAAGCTCCTATCCAAGAGCAAGCTCCCATTCCTAGGTCACTTCGGGACTATGCTACACCAAGCCTTGATGGCTCAACCTCAAGCATACGAAGACCGGCAGTACAAGCTAATAATTTTGAGATCAAGCCTGCCATTATCCAGATGCTACAAACATCAGTTCAATTTGGAGGTAACCTTATTGAAGATCCCCACTCCCATATTGCTAACTTTGTAGAAATCTGTGACACTTTTAAGCTAAATGGTGTTTCTAATGATGCAATTAGGCTTAGATTGTTCCCTTTTTCGTTACGTGATAAGGCTAAGAGTTGGTTACACTCATTAGCCCCAGGGTCTATTACTACTTGGGACGATTTGATGAAGTCTTTCCTTTCTAGATATTTTCCACCATCAAAAACTGCAAAATTACGAAATGACATCACTACCTTTATGCAAAATGACCTTGAATCGCTTTATGATGCATGGGAAAGGTTTAAGGATTTGCTTAGGAAGTGTCCACATCATGGCCTGCCTATGTGGCTTCAAATGCAAACTTTTTATAATGGTATCTCTGCTACTAACCGTTCTATGATAGATGCAGCTGCAGGAGGTACCATTATGAACAAGACTCCAGAGCAGGTTTATGAGTTCATTGAGGAGCTAGCTTCGAATTCCCATCAATGGCACTCCGAACGTGCCCCGATACAAAGGACTCTAGGAATTCACTCTTTAGATTCCATCACGGCATTAGAGGCTAAGATTGATTTGCTTGCTAAAAAATTTGACAAAATTGGTAGTACTTCTTGTATGCAGGTACAAGCTAATGCACCTATGTGTGAGTTATGTGCTGGATCACACTTAAGCACAGAATGTCAAGTTGGGAATCCCTTCCAACAATCTTATGATCAAGTGAACTACATGGGAAATAGTTATGGGAGACCGAACAATCCCTACTCCAATGTGTACAATCCTGGATGGAAAAACCATCCAAACTTTAGTTGGAGAAATGAAGTTCCTATAAAGCCTCCGGGATTCACACAACAACAACCAACACCTCCAGCTCCTTTACCGCCCCAACAACCTCAATCTTCTTCCCTTGAAGAGATGATGTCCAAGTTCATCACTCGCACCGAGAGCACCCTTCAAAAACATGATGCTCAAATTCAAGCTCATCTTCAGAAACAAGAAGCCCGCCTCCAAAATCAGGATGCATCCATCAAGAACCTAGAGGCACAGATTGGACAACTTGCTAATGCCATTTCAGCGAGAGCACCTAACACTTTGCCTAGTAATACAATCATCAACCCCAAAGAGCAAATTAATGCAATAGCCTTGAGGAGTGGGAAACCACTACTTGAACCATACCCTCAAGAACCCAAGGAAGATAAAGAAAAAGCTCCTGAAGAGAAAGTGCCTGAATCACAACCTGAGACAATCCACACTTCACCTCAAGAGGTAAATGCATATGTTCCTCCTCCTTCGTTTCCAGGTAGGATTGTACAACGCAAGTTAGATGTTCAATTTGTAAAATTTCTTGATATACTTAAGAAGTGCACATTAACTTGCCGTTGCTTGACATTGTGAGACAGATGCCCAGTTATGGGAAGTTTCTAAAGGACATAATCACTCACAAGAGGAAACTGGATGATTTTGAAACAGTAAGTTTGAATGAGGAATGCTCTGCAATCTTGCAGAACAAACTTCCTCCTAAGCTTAAGGATCCAGGAAGTTTCACTATCCCATGTGTAATTGGGGATTTAAAATTCGAGAAGGTATTATGTGATCTTGGTGCTAGCATTAATTTGATTCCCTTCTCTGTTTTCAAGCGTCTAGGTCTAGGGGAACCAAAACCCACCAATATGTCCCTTCAGTTGGCTGATCGATCTATCAAATATCCGAGGGGAATTATTGAAGATGTTTTAGTTAAAGTGGACAAATTTATCTTCCCTGTTGACTTTGTTGTGCTAGATATGGAGGAAGACCACAAAGTTCCCCTAATTCTTGGTAGGCCTTTCTTAGCAACAGGACGTACTCTTATAGATGTCCGAGAGGGTAAGCTCATTCTTCGTTTCCAAGGCGAAGAAGTCACTTTAATGTATTTAAGAGCATGAAATACCCCTTAGATGATAACACTTGCTATTGTATTGATATCTTAGATAATGTAATTGATGATTGTTTTCAAGCAAGTGTTGTGCAGGATCCCCTGGAAAGGTGTTTGGTTCAACAAAGAGAGTGGGAGAATGAAGAGAAAGAAGAAGAGGTTGTCCGGTACTTGAATGCACATCCACCATATGGTCGTCACACTATGGTCCCCTTACAAGGGCTAGAGAGGGCCCAGATTCCAAAATTGAAGTCATCTATTGAGGAACCTCCCACACTAGAGCTTAAGCCACTACCTCAGCATTTGAAATATGCATTTCTTGGTCATAATGATACACTTCCCATCATTATTTCTTCATCTTTGACTAATTTGCAGGAAGAAAAATTGATGAGAGTGCTTAAGGAACGACAGAAGGCTTTCGGATGGACCATTGCTGATATTAGAGGGATTAGCCCTTCCATGTGCATGCACAAAATTCTCATGGAAGACAACCACAAGAAAGTGATCCAACCTCAAAGGCGATTGAACCCAACAATGCAAGAGGTGGTGAAGAAGGAGGTAATTAAGCTATTAGATGCAGGTATGATCTATCCAATCTCTGATAGCTCTTGGGTTAGTCCTGTCCAAGTGGTTCCCAAGAAAGAGGGAATCACGGTAGTCAAGAATGATAATAACGAATTGGTGCCTACTAGAACTGTTACAGGTTGGCGTGTCTGCATTGATTTTAGAAAGTTGAATGATGCCACTAGAAAAGACCACTTCCCCCTTCCCTTCATTGACCAAATGCTTGAACACTTGGCGGGGCATGACTATTATTGCTTTCTTGATGGGTATTCTGGTTATATGCAAATACCTATTTCCCTTGAGGACCAAGAGAAGACAACCTTTACTTGTCCTTATGGCACCTTCGCATATAGACGGATGCCATTTGGTCTTTGTAATGCCCCCGCCACTTTTCAAAGATGTATGATGGCTTTATTTCATGATATGATTGAAAAATTTATGGAAATTTTTATGGATGATTTTTCGGTTTTTGGGTCGTCATTTGATGCATGCTTAAATAATCTTGAACTTGTTCTTAAGCGTTGTGAGGATACAAATTTGGTTTTAAATTGGGAAAAGTGTCATTTAATGGTCTAGGAAGGAATAGTTTTAGGGCATAAGATTTCATGCAAAGGGATAGAGGTAGACAAAGCTAAAATTGAAGTCATTGAGAAATTGCCACCCCCCACATGTGTTAAAGATATACGTAGTTTCCTTGGTCATGCAGGTTTCTATAGACGCTTCATTAAAGATTTTTCAAAAATTTCAAAGCCTCTTTGTGATCTGTTGGCTAAAGATGTGCCCTTTCACTTTTCTGATGCATGTCTGGCTGCCTTTAACACTTTAAAGGCAAAACTGGTAGATGCTCCGATTATTGTTACTCCTGACTGGAATTTACCTTTCGAGATTATGTGTGATGCTAGTGATGTTGCTATAGGAGCAGTCTTGGGGCAGCGTAAGGAAAAAAAATTTCATACTATCTATTATGCTAGCAAGACTTTGAATTCTGCACAAATGAATTATGCAACAACGGAAAAAGAATTGCTAGCTGTGGTTTTCTCCTTTGACAAGTTCCGTTCTTATCTATTGCTTAACAAGGTCATTGTCTATACTGACCATGCGGCCTTGAAGTATCTTTTTAGTAAGCAGGATGCAAAGCCCAGAATCATTCGGTGGATTTTATTGTTGCAAGAGTTTGACTTGGAAATCAGGGATAGGAAGGGAAGTGAGAATCAAGTAGCTGATCATCTTTCTCGTTTACCCTCTACCTACGTGATTAATCAGGAAGCTACACCTATTCAAGATGCATTTCCCGATGAAACACTCTACGCTATTACAAATCATCCTTGGTATCCTGATATTGCAAACTATCTTGTAAGTGGAATCTTACCCAATGATCTTTCCTTTCATCAAAGGAAGAAGTTCTTACATGATCTGAGGTATTACTTTTGGGATGATCCTTACCTCTATAGGATTTGTGCTGATCATGTCATTAGAAGATGTATCCCTGAGCATGAAATGCATTCTATACTATCTCATTGTCATAGTAAAGAGTGTGGTAGCCATTTTGGCCCCACCAAAACTGCTGCAAAAGTCTTGCAATGTGGATTCTATTGGCCTACCTTATTTCATGATGCATACTCCTGTGCTAAGACTTGTGATAGGTGTCAAAGAATGGGAAATATTTCTAGAAAACAAGAGATGCCCCTCACAAACATTCTTGTAGTGGAGTTATTTGATGTTTGGGGAATCGATTTTATAGGACCATTTCCTAAGTCTATGGTGAATGAATATATTCTTGTGGCAGTTGATTATGTATCTAAGTGGGTAGAGGCTATAGCCACTCCCACAAATGATGCAAAAGTCGTCACTAAATTTTTGAAAAAGAATATCTTTTCAAGGTTTGGGACACCTAAGACTATCATTAGTGATGGGGGTTCTCATTTTTGCAATAGAGCATTTAATGCTCTTTTGAGTAAGTATGGAGTTAACCATAAGGTTTCTACCCCATACCATCCTCAAACTAGCGGCCAAGTGGAGGTGTCAAACCGTGAGCTTAAGAGAATTCTTGAGAAAACGGTTAGCTCTTCTAGAACGAATTAGTCCTTGAAACTTGACGATGCTCTATGGGCTTACCGAACAGCTTTTAAAACTCCTATTGGAATGTCCCCTTATAATCTAGTTTTTGGAAAATCTTGTCATCTCCCTGTAGAACTTGAGCATAAATCATTTTGGGCTACCCGTCTCCTTAACTTTGATATGCAAGCTGCAGGTGAGAAGAGGCTCCTTCAATTGAATGAACTCGATGAATTCCGGCTTAAGGCATATGAGAGTGCTAGGCTATACAAAGAGCGCACGAAAAGGATTCATGATCAACGCATCACCAAACGAGCATTTGAAGTGGGGCAACAAGTGCTTCTATTTAATTCTCGTTTGCGATTGTTCCCTGGAAAGCTTAGATCCCGATGGTCAGGACCATTCACAATCAGACAAGTATTTCCATCCGGAGCAGTCGAAATCTCTAGCCTCGATAAAGAGCCATTCAAAGTGAATGGGCAAAGGTTGAAGGTGTATGAAGGTGGTGAGGTTGCAGCCCTCAAAACCACCATTCTTCTGGATGATCCTAAGTGAAGTGAGAAAGTCAAGCTAATGACTATAAACAAGCGCTTCTTGGGAGGCAACCCAATATTTTTTTTTTTATTCTATTTAATTTTTTTATTTTTCTTATTTTGGTTTTCTTAGTTTGTTTGCTCTTTGTTTCCTTATGGATTTTTTTTCCTCTTTTCTTTTGTGCTTCTTATTTCACATTGAGGACAATGTGATACATAAGCATGGGGGAGAAGATGGCCTATCCTTGTCATTTGGTTAGTATTCTATTCTTCCCTATTTTATTTTGATGAGTGTTGCTATCTTTTTCCTTGGTCATTTCTTTCAGATTTTTATCTAAAAAAAAATCAAAACAAATAAAGAAAAGAAAAGGAAATGACCCTTCATTTATGATATTAAAGAGTGTGTTTTGTCTTGCAATGGCATGAGTGTTTAGTTTGGTGTGATAAGACCCTTTAAATCATCTTTTGAAAATGGATTTCTTTGTGCTTAAATGTTTTGGTTGCATTGTTATGAGAAAAGTATAATTGTGTTTGAGAACTTTAGGGTTATATATGCCTTAACATTCTTGTGGTATTGTAGTTTGACTTATGCTGATTTACTCTTTGCCAAAAGGTGTTAGATTTAGAGAATTTTGGACCTAGTGAGACTTTGAGCCTTTAGACTGATACATCACTACAGTCTCTTATTTTTTCTTTTGTGTGTGTCTCCCACCATGACTTGGGAAACTAGAACTTGTAATGGTTTTCTTCAAAGCCACATATGACTTAGACGTGCATTAAAATGATAGAGGCACTTGTTTTTTTTGTCATAACCTACATTAGCCAAATAGCCTGACCTTCACATTTTATCCTTTGCTAACCCCGTTGTGCTTATGGCCATTTTCTTGATCTAAACACACATGTAACCCAATTTCCTTTATCCCTCCCTAAGTCTAGAATCAATGGTTGTTGCGCAATTTCAAAAAAAAAAAGAAGAGAAAGTTGGGAGTATGATGTAATCTAAGCATGAGGGAGGTGTGAAAGAGTAAATGGTTGTGTATGATGAAGAGCAAATCGATATATCTCTCTCAAAAAAAAAAAGGAGAAGAAGAAGAAGAATCAATAAGAAGTTTTGGGTGCTTGTGTTTTGTGATGAAAAGTTGGGATGGTAAAATATATGTTATTAAAAAAAAATATCTCATTGGTACTAGACTTTTAAATCTACTTCCCAAAAAAAAAAATCCGTCCTAACCTTTTAACCTATGACCCCATTACAACCCTAATAAGACCTCTTGATTGTTGTGTGTTCTAAGTCTTTCTAGTGGTGGAGAATCGAAAAGCATTCCAAGCATATGGATGATCTTGATCATGAGTGAGAGGACTAGAGCAGAACCTTTAAATAAAATAAAACACATGAGAGGTGTGTCCACAAGACCTAAAGTGAGAATTCTAATTTGAAACTTTGAGGGAAGAGTGAGTTGGTATATGGTTGCCTACTGTCCACAATTGGATGTCCTTTGTTGCATGGCATGTCCCTAGAGCTCGATAGCACGGTTACATTTCTCACATGTGGGGGCAACCTAAATATCTTTTGAAAAAGGATTTTGAGCTTTTAATTGTTATATTTTTGGGTCTTATTGCTCCTTACTTGACTCTTGTGCTATTAAAGGGCTAAACACACTTTTCTGAGAAAGGGATCCTACTACTTTTCTTTTACCACATGGTGGGTTTCTTGTATTACTTTACTTGGGGACAAGCAAATGTTTAAGCATGGGGGAGTTGATAAGTGTGACTTTTACATCTTATTCCTAAGGTTTATAAGAGTTTTTACCTTTAATTTCAGTCAAAATTCTCCCTTTTTACCTTTAATCGTTTGCTATGGCCTACTAATAATTATTGATTTGTTAAGTATGTGGTTGTGTGACTGTGGATCTTAAGTATTTAACTTTCATTGTGTACGTATATAGTATCATGTGTGACATTGCGTGCCCGTTTTTAAGTGCATTTTTAAAAGGGTTACTCAATACCGTAGTACTGAAGGGTTCCCTTCGTGGGGCCCCTGCATATTCAATGGGCAGTACCCTTGCAGGTTGTATTCAGGTGCTATTCAAGTGGGATCTCAAGAAAGAGTGTAAGGTACTGTCCGAAAATTTTAGGGTTTTAATTTGCCCCGTTTAAATTCAATGTATTTGTTATTTTATAACCACCGTTGTTGAATTTTTCTCTTGTAAAGTGTTTACTACGCTTCTCTGATTCTTAATGCTTAAGTTTCTCGTAAATGGTATTTTACTCTTTTAGCCTTAGCACTTGGTACTGGAACGGTATGAGTGAACTAGTCTGGTACTAAGTATGGCAGTAATACTCCCAAAGTTAATGGTTTATTAATTTGCTTCCGCAAATTTTATTTTAATTAAACGAAATTTTTCAGTAGTGAATTTTGGGGGTGTTACAAAAAGTCCTAGAAACTCCCCTATAGTATTTAGGTAATTCCAATTCATATGCATTATTTTCAAATTTTCTTAAGATTTTAAATGGTCTATCGGCTCTTAGCATAAGTATATTTATTATTATGTTTGGAAATCTTTCTTCGCTTAAGTGAAACCAAACCAAATCTCCTGGTGAAAAAAATTGTTGAATTTAATTTTTGTTTACTTGAGTTTTGTATTTAACATTAGATTTCTCAATGTTGTTTTTAATTTTCTCATGATGTTTTTTAAAGAATTCAACGATTTCTTTAACATTATAATTCTTAATATCATCTTTTTTAATGATAATATAACAATAAATAAATAAGGATTAACCTACTAGACTGCATTAAATAGACTCAAATAAGTTGAACTAGAAGGATTCCTATTATAAGAAAATTTATCATGTGCAAGTTTTATATGACAATCTTTATCACTTGTATTACCTAATCCTCGTAGTAAAGTTTCCAAGGTTCTATTAGTCACTTTGGTTTGACTATCCATTTTTGGATGATGAGATATACTAAACAAAATTTAATACCTAAAATATGAACAAGTGTTTTCCAAAAGTGCTCAAAATTTTCATACAAATATTTTGGCATCATATATTCTCATATCTATTTGAAAACTATAACTATACTTACTATCTCTTTGAATTATAAATATACCATATGATTTGAAGGTATGAAATGTGTCATTTTAGAAAACCTATCTACTACCACAAGAATATAACCATTTCTCCTTTATGTCCTTGGTAAACCTAAGATAAAGTCCATACTAATACTCTCCTATGGTTAACTAAGAACTGGTAAAGGAGTATACAAACCTTAATAGAAGAAGCTCTTACTCTTTTGACAAGTCACACATCTCTATATTATAGCTTATACTAATTTTATAATTCATGGCTAGTAGAAAATTTCTTGTAATATTTATATAGTTGTATGAACACCAAAATAACCAGCTATATCCCCATCATGTACTTCCTTAACAAGTAAATCAAGTACAATAGTCCAAGGTACACACAACTTCTTATGTTTAAAAAAAATTCATCTTGATTCACATAATTACCATAACTAAGAGTCTTTTTACATACATTATAAATCTAAAATAATTCTTCACCCTTTTCATATAATTTTTTCAACCTTTCATAACCTAATAATTTAGCATCTAACATGACTAGTATCATAGATCTCCTAGATCATAAATCTACTATGATATTTTCTTTACCATAAAAATATTTGATAGGAAATACAAAGGATTGTAAGAGACTAACCCATTTTGCATACCTAAGATTAATCTTCTTTTGTCCATGTAAATATTGTAAACTTTCATGATTCGAATGCAAAACAAATGGTTTAAGTCTCAAATAATGGCTCCATGTTTCTAAACTTCTTATGATGGCATATAATTTTTTATCGTATGTGGATTAATTCAACTGGGCCCATTTAATTTTTTACTAAAGAATTTAATGGACCATTTTTCTTGTGAGAGTACACCTCCTATCCTTACCTCCATAAGCATCACATGTAACTTCAAATAATTTATCAAAGTTAGGTAAAAATAATACCCGTGTATTACATAACTTGTCTTTCAAGGCTTTAGTTGCATCCTCTCCCTATGAGAATTTGCCTTTCTTCATGAGTTGTATCATTGGCATGATAATAGTTGAGAATTCCTTGATGAATCTTCTATAAAAACTTGAGAGCCACAAAAATTCCTAGCCTTATGAATGTATTTGGGTATTATCTAATCTTGAATAACTTAAATCTTAGTGGAATTCACTTTTATACCTACGCTACTTACAATATAATGAAGGAAAAAAATACTCGAAAGCATAAAATCCATTTTTTTTATTTTTCAATAGAGTTTAGCTTCCCTTAGTTTATCAAATAATCTCCTCAAATAAATAAGATAATCATGCTCATTTTTACTATACAAAAGTATACCATCTAAGTATATCACAATGAAACTTCTAAGAAAAGGATAAAGAACTTCATTCATTAGTCTCATAAATGACCTAGGTGCATAACACAAACCAAAAGGCATCACATTCCATTCATAAAGACCATAGTTTGTTTTAAATGCAATCTTCCATTCATCCCTTCTCTTATTATTATTTGATGATATCCGCTCTTTAGAAAAATGATAGAGTATACTTTCACTCCACATAATTCATCTAACATGTTATATAATCTAGGTATAGGAAATCAATATTATATAATTATATTATTTATAACTCTAGAGTCAATACACATGCGCCACATACCATATTTTCTTAGAACAAGTAATACAGGTGCACAACATAGACTCATGCTCTCTCTAACATATCCTTTTTTCTCTGATCTCTTTTATTTGTTTTTGTAATTCTTATCCTCTTCCAGATTACATCTATATGTAGGTTTGTTAGGGAAAGACACACCAGATATTAAGTTTATAACATGTTCTATTCATCTTTTAGGTGATAATCTAAGTGGTAAGTCATTAGAAAATACATCATGATACTCATTAATAAGCTCATTTAATTGAGGATTATTTCCATTTTTCTCCCCTTGTAGGGAATCCTTGATAATCATAACATAGAAACTACCTTCTTCTTTAATACATTCAATCATTGCCTTTTCATGCAAAAATAAACTCCATTTATTTTCTACTATGTTCTCATTATCGCACTTAATTAGAAGTTTAAAGTTTATACTCTTTTTTTATCATTTTCAATGAGATATTCATTAGTAATAGCATTATGAATAGTATATGTATCATATTGCCATGATTTACCTAATAAAATTCCACATACATCCATAGGCAAAACATCACATGGCACATCATCATGATAATCATCAATTTGAAATGATATTAGAGTTTGCATGGTTACCTTGACACCTTTTTCCTTGTTGATCTATTGAAGAGAATAAGGCTTCGGATGTGGTGTTGCCTTTAATTCTATCTCTTTCACCATCCTATCACTAGCCACATTTGTCTAATATCCACTATCAATGATAACTTGATAAACCATGTCCCCAACTCTTCCTTTAGTTTTGAATATCTTCTCTCATTGATTGGTTTATTCATTAACTTGAACTTGAAGTACTCTTTGTAGTATATAACAAGAATTTCCTTAATCCTCTAACTCATTGGAAATTTCTTCACTAGCCTTGAACTTAGGGTCTTCATCATAAGTCTCCATAACTTCAATCTCTTATATGAACAATAGTCTTTGGTTAGGACATTCACAAGAAAGGTGTCCATTAATAAAGTGAATTTTTACCATATGTTTACCTCTCTTTCCCTTATCTTTGGGACTTCATTTAATCTCTTTTATATATTTTTCTATGTTTTTGGCTTATTTGTTGCACTGTTTTTTTTCTTAAGCCTTGTGTTGTAGGTTTTCCCGCAAAAACACCAAGACCGAGAAAGAATTCCTTATATTTGGAGCTAAAGACCTATCAATGAAAGCTCGAGAGGAAAGTGTGTCAACCTAACATGCTTTTGAAGGTGCATCGAAGATCTGAGAGCCAAAAGATTGCTAAAACATCCCTAAGAAGACTCAAAAGGGGAGTGCATGGCTAGCTAGTGCTGGAGCTGCACAACCATGCAGCACTCCCAGGAATTTATAGAAGAAAACAAAATTGCATGGCCAGCCCGTGCCAAAATTGCATGGCCATGTGAGATTCTGAGCTAAAAATTTGAAGCCAAAAATATTGCACAGCCATACAATATTAGATTTTCCAAATTGCCAAGAGCTAAGAAATTACATAGTCGGGATGTGCAAGGGCCGCACGGCCATGCAGAAGAGTTCCTCCCCATGATCTTTGTGCGGGACATGGCCGGCGTGATGGAAAATTTTGTGGCACACCTCAAGGAATTCTTAAGGAGAGAGAGAGAGAGAGAGAACATTTTAGAGGGGAAGAGACCTCTCATTACAGATTAGAGCATCTTTTAATAGCTTGTTTTCCTTAGTTTTAATTGTTCGGAAGATTCAATTGTGTAATTTGTGACGGTTGATTCAAATCAACATTGCACTCTTCTGTATTATGGTTATTTCAATCTAATTCTTCTTCTCTTTATCCATTACGTTGTTATTGTTCATCATGTTATTTATTTTGTTCATTTTATCTACAAGTATGAGTGAGTAGTCTCTTTTCTAGGATTGGAATTAAGTACCATTTTAGTAATTGAAATGGTGAAATAAAGAATTATGTCATATGATTGATTCATTGATATTGTTATATATGCTAGATTTGATTATCGTAAAGTGGATTTGAAGAAATCTGACCTCCATAGATGTAATCTACAATTAAAAGGCTGAGATTATTATCGAAAATTAGCATATATACGAGGATTTAAGCAATTACAAAAGTAGATGTTTAATTATTATGGACTCTATAATTGGTCGTGCTTAATGGGTTTAATTTAGTTTGTAAGTCACGAAAGTAGTCGGCAAATTAGATTAAATATTTTCTTAGACCTTGAAAGAGGCTAACAAATACGATTTGACCAATTATTCATAATTAGTGAATTAATCTGCGACATAAGTATTGTTTCATTTTTTATTATTAATTCAGAGACCGAAGTTTGATCCTAGGTTTTATTCTTATTGCTTAGTATCTCCAAGTTAGAACGCTCTTCGTAATTAATCTTTTCATCCGAACACATACCTCCATCTTTTATAGATTTAGATAGTTAAAATAGTAAAAAAGTGTAATCAATTATAAAGTCCCTATGGATACAACCTTGAAATGCTATAATGAACCTGTGCGCTTGAGGAAATGACACAACATACATATCCTCAAATTTTAAAACATTGATTTATAGAGACCTCATTGATCTTGGCCTTGCCTTTTTCTTCTCGGGGCCAGTCCTTACTTCTTATCAGCATTTGTAGAACTTGAGGCACCTATTACATACATTATAGCTTGAGTAATTGAGCGGTACTTTATAGAAGAAGTACTTTACTTGGCATGAGCCTTAGTGGATTTGATTTTATTTTCAAATCTCAAAGATAGCTTAATCATATCATCAAGAGAATCATATAGACTAGTTTTAACTTTGTCTCAAATTATCATGTTAAGGCCACCTAAAAAGTTAGCACATGTTTCTTCTTTTTTCTCATGGATGTTACATAAAAGTGTTAATCTTTCAAATCCCTAAAATATACTTAAACACAGAAATATTTGTCTAATAGTATTCAATCTAATGTAATTATCTTGCTCGTACTCTTTAGGTACACACTTATTTCTTAAATAATTTTTAAGTTTATCCCAAGTTTTTATTTTTTTTATTTTCCTTTTCTTTCCCTAGTCCTTTTCAAGTTATCATACCATATCTAGAAAAAATTTTAAAATTAAAAGTAACTTGTTTACATTTTTTCTCATCATGATAATCCTTGAACTCAAATATAGTCTCTACCTCATGTAACCACTCAAGAAATAAATCAACATCAAGTTTACCATCAAAATTAGGAAGAACAAGTTTAATACCTTTATCTGCACTTTGATGATGATTCGGTTGATGGTCATAGAACCTTTGATTGCTTCCACTCCCTTGTGAATCTCTTCGTCATGATCTACATCTGAGTTTAGGTATCTCCCTCTTGCTAGATTAGTTGATTTTACTACACTTCCCTTCGGTCTCCATAGAACTCCATTTGCAATTGCATTTGCATTGCAGGAATTTATCTATGTTGAGAATTGGTTGTATATATGTTGGTTGTGATAATTTTTTATTGCTTCAAACATGGCTTGAAATTTTTTCTCCCCCTCTAGTTACTTCAACTTAATAACACACTTAAAAAAAAAGTTAGAAATCCTTAGGGTTTTGTTTAGTAAACCCAAATCAAATAATTATCACCATTAAGTCCTTGGTTGATTCTTACAGGAAAATTTTATTCCAATGAATCAAACATAAAGTCAATAATCAAATATACCACACTCACACAAAGAAATTATCACACCTTACATCTTTCTTGCTAATTTCTTGATGTAGAAGTTAGCAACAATTTTAGCTAAGTCACTCGATGTACTTCAAAGAATCATACATATTTTCTATGTTACTTTGTGTAATATGATCAACGTAAAAGTAATAAACTAAACTACACAAATCATATTCCTATAATTCAAAATTTCACTTGTACAAATTAAGTATTACACATGATTTCAAAGTTAAGGAATCAAAACACACACATGACACACTCCTTTTTATCAACCAAGTTGCACATGGGAAAAAAATGAATGACCAATTTCAAGTATTGGTGTCCATCACCAGAAGTTGTTATTCAACACAAAATACTAACCTAATAATGTAGGAATTCATGTAGAATGAATTCAATAAAAAAAACATAATCAATACACACACATTATTTTCCTTCCTAAATAGTAAAAAAATCACATGCAACTAGTTATCTTTTTTTATTCTTTTGCATACAAATATCCAAGATTCCTTTCAATATTATTATGTCACATTATCTAACTCCGTGCATGTCTACTTCAGATCATTCACATGCATTCAATATTCTAAGAACATCAAACAAGATTCAAAGAAAACAAATAAGAATAATTAAGAAACTCACTAAAGGACCAGTAATGGTGTAGTTGATTATTTTGACCTTGAAAATGAATTTTCTCCCAAGTGATGTCAAACCAAGACCTTTCTTTGATATCAAATTTGATGTGGAAGATAATGAATGATTACTCTTTCACAATGCAAGTCATTTTATCTTATTTCTTGGGTGGGAATCTACATTCCAAAATGATGGAAATGTCAAATAGGAAATGATAGTCTTCAAAGATACCATGTTATATTGGTGTTGATATACACCAAGATTAACTCAATTCAACAGATAAATCACCAAGTTTTATCTAGAGAGAAATTCTTCAACTCTCAAGACAAATATAACTTGAAGAGAAAGGAAGGGAGATTCAAAATTATCTCTTTTATTGTCGATTCTATTATTAATTGTTGTTGCTATATATATAAAAGGCACCATTACATATATATATATATATGGCTTATTCTTTACTATTTAATCCCATCTAACCACCCTTATTAATAAATAGTAACTAGCGCACGTGTATATTACACATATAATGGCTACAATTACAAGTTACAAACATTACAAAGTACATATGAAATAACAAAGCTAGACAAAACCGTAAGTATGTAATATATTGAATAACCATATGTAATCAAGCTTTGTGTCTTATAGCCTTATCTTCCATAAAACTTTGTAAACCTTGTAATAACATTGTCTTGTATACTAGATATCTTTGGTCGATTAGTCTTGCAAACATATGTAATACCTACAAGAGTTACTTAACAAAATATTAAAAGTATTTGGATCTTTAAGGACAAGTGGTACCATCTCTAAGTATGCTAAATCTTGATCTTCAATATTAAAAGAGTAAGATTGAGATGCTCCTGCATCATAAAAGATGATATTAATTTCAAAATGCCCCTTAATGTTGAAGATTCCACTACTCATACCTTGAGATCTAAAATTGAACCTTATTTTATGAACCTACTATGGATCCATTTGATCTATAGTGTATATTTTTTGTGTGAAAAGTTCCACAGATACTTTGCAAGGGTTACTTCATTCCAAATTCAAAAATCTATGATGCCAAGCCCTCCTTCATTCTTTTTTGAACAACAAGTAAACCAAGCTAAGTGATTCCATTCCAAAGGAAAATACGCCAAGCTATAATGAGATGGGAGAGAAATTTCCTTGGAAATAAAAAGTCATGGCTCTAATACATTTGGATGCCAAAAAATGAATGAATTCATAAGCTTTAATCTCCCTACATAGGATAACATTTTTATGCCTTAGTAGTTCATTTTATGCAAGACCTTAGTATTAAGGATGGAAATATGGTGGGAATTCAAACGGGTGTCGGCAATTAGTACTCCTTAGTACTTGAAAATGAGTGAGCCCTATGATAAATTAAGGTAATAAAGAATAACTTCTCTTATTTGTTATAGGACTCCTCTATAAAAATAGAGCTTTTACATGAATTTATTGTTAACTCTCACATGTGAGAAAATTTCTAAAATTTGGTCATGAGATATTGCACTAAATGAATATCACTATGATAGAAGAGGGTCATGTCATCAATGAATGATAGATTCACAGTTTTAGGGTTTTTTATTGAGAATGACCTTTAAATCTAGGTTCATGCTAGAGGGTTTTCATTAACCTAGTGAAGTATTCCAAATTATTGATGAAAAGTTGAGAGAAGAGGGGATCACCTTACCTCAAACCCCTTTTCCCTGTAATTAGATCACCATACCTCAAACCATAATCACTTTCACTAAATAAAGGGGACAATGAAGTGTCATCATTACATTTTTAAGGAATTCCCAACAAATAGAATCATATGCTTTGCGTAAATTAATTTTCAACATGTATATAGAAGAGGTGTTCTTCCTTCCATACAACTTCACAGGACCATGTGCCAATAAGATATTTTCTCTAATTGACCTTCCTTTGATGAAGGTTGAATATGAAAGATCAATTAACTTAGGCAGAATCTGTTGAAGTATAGTAGTTATAATCTTGGTGAAAGCTTTATATTAAGCTATACAGCAGGTTATAGATCTGGAATCTCTAACATGCTCAGCACTAGTCACTTTAAGAATGAGAACAAGAAATTATAAGTAATGAAGCTTTGTAATCTAGAATTGAGAAAAGATTTATTTAGAACTTTCCATAAATCATCCCCTACTATGTCCTATGTAGTTTTGGAAAAAATAGAATGTGAAGCCATCAAGGCCTAGTGCTTTTGAATCTCCTATAGCAAAGATATCATCCTTAACTTTAGATTTGCATAGAGGTATCATAATCATGTGTTGGTGCGATGGTGAAAGCATAGGGCCTTAGTCCAAAACTTATTGTGATAGTTTAACTCTCTGGGTATCTTGTTAGCCTAGTGTGTGGGTATAATAATCACTAAAGGCTTTTAATATAAATTTTTGTTATGTAAGCCATTATCCATTATCTTCTTTGATTCTGGTCAGTGAGCTTTCATTTTGCTTAGCTGTCATTGTGAAAAAAGAAGAAATGAGAGTTACCATCTCCCCTTATTTACTCAATGAACTATAGCTTTCTATCTAAGAAAGCTTTCCTCAAACTGAGAAAGGTGCTCATGAAGAAGTATGGCATCTCTTTATTTCTATTGTGTAATTCAATATTAGAAGGATAAGTTCTTTATGTATGTGCAATCATTCTAAGGGTCTATTTGTGTGTTGCTACTCTTTATGTGATACTACAATAATTTAAGTCATTTTAATTGTCTAAAACTAGCTTTTAGGGGGGATTTATGTTTTAGCCTTGCATTTGTTGTTTTGGCATAAGGTTGATACCAAACATAAGATACAATCTTCAAAAAAAATGTATATTTACACCACATATTAACGAATTTAAAAGGCTTCTTCTTTGTTATGATTGCTTGTTGAAATGTTAAAATATAAGCTTTGTTTAATATTTTTCTTTCTTTAGGTTCATGTTTTATTATTAAAGTTATTATAATAACAATATTTATAATAATAAAAATAATTATAGCTATTTCTAAAATTAAAATTAAATTATGTAATAGCCATAATTATAAATATAACTATTATAAATTAAAACTTAAATAATTAAAGTATTATTATATATTTTATATTTATTATATTTTTACTATTTTACAAACTAAGGGCACCTTAAAAAATGCACTAATATCAATGTTGTATATATATAGGATATGTCAGTAAGACTAAATGGACAACCAACAGTTGTTATGATAGGATTAACTCTCAGTTGTTGCACTAAAGTTGCCTATCATTAAAAGATCATTTACTACAATGGGAGGAATTATTATATGGAATGATTCACTTTTCTCCATGATACCATACAATAAATCATTTAAGACCTCTACTTGAAAAATATTAAATAATGTGCTGGTCTTTTATTTGTTTGATGTAATCATTCAGCACTATTATAGGCTTCTATAATAGGAAATATATTTTTGAAAAAAGAAAACACACTTTTAGCTAAATGTGGTACACTATTCTACTTTTTTATAATTATAGATAATATATGGTCCACTTATAATAGTAGAACAATATTACATAGTTTAATGATCTTAAAGGATTATAAGGCTTTACAAAAGTCATATTATAATAAGGTTTAACCAAACCCTATTTTGTATGTACTATTGTCGAAATTAATTTATAATACTTTGAAGATTCCTATGGAAATTAAATTAATATATCACGAACTTTGTCTACAAAACATCTATTGTGAAATTTTGGGTTTCAAAAAATATGGAATATTACGTCATTACCCTCTTAACAAAATACTTTACCATAAATTTCAACAAAAAACCAAGCCAAGTGTCATATCATCAAATAATCTCAAATCATAAAAATTAAATCACAGCCACAGTATCACATCATGATCTTAATATCCCGAGCACATCACACCATGATCATCACACAAATATAAAGGTCAAAATAAACTGATCGATGGACTATCACACTGTAATCCCCCAAAATTTTAAAAAGGCTATAATTTAATAAATAAATTTTATTTAGGATGAATTACCTTTAATCCTATGTAATTTAATTATTTTATAGATTTTTGAGTATATAAAATTGGGTATAAATATTTAATAAATTAAAATAAATATTTTTTATTTTATCATACCCTTTTTATTTAAATAATTTTCTAAACCATTATTTTACTAAAATTATCCTTTTAAACCCTTATATTTTAATTATATTAAATTAAATTATTAAATAAATTTATTACCCAAAAATATTATATTGTATTATTTTATAAATTAAATTATTTTATTCAATACCATTTTCCTTTTCTTTTTCCTTGTTCCCTTTTTCCTTCTCCTTTTTCTTCTTTTTCTTTGGGTCGTCGGCTGGCCTTCCCCTTCCCCCATCCTCGAGCCTAGGCTGCTAGCCCGTTTCCCTCCCTCCTGCATGCGTCGCCGGCCCGCCTCCCTCCTTTCTTTTCTTTCCTTTCTTCCCCGACCAGGCCGGCCTACTTCTTTTTTTTTCTTTGGCCGCCCGTCGCGTCTAGCTCCCCCCTCCCCTTTCTTCTTCTTTCTTCTTCTTCCTCTTTCCTCGGTGAGAATCCCAACCACCCTGCCATCTCCGCCGCCCAACCTGCAACCCTCTCACCCTACTATTTCCCCCTAACTCTCTCTCTCTCATCATTTCCTGCCTTATCTCGACCCCACCATCTCTCCCTTCCCCCATGCCCTACCATCCCTCTTCTTCTCCCTCTCCCTACCATGGCCATTCCCCTACCACCCTATCGCCACCCATCAAGCTCCCTATCCCCTCCCTTCTCTTCCTCTTCTTTTTCTTCCTTCTTCCCTGCCTCGTTTTGTATTTTTCTTTTCGAACTCCCATGCCTTACCTGATATTATTTTCTCTCCATTTCTCCTCCTTCCCACACCCTCCCTGTTTTTTCTTCGCCGCCCTTCTCCGCCGCTATCACCACCTCAACAACCACCTGCACCACCCCCTACCACCCTCTACCTCACCCCCGAGCGATCACAACACCCATTGAGCCACCTCGCAGCCTCCTTCCTCCTCCCCTCTTCTTTTTCTCTTCTTCTTCTCCCTTCTCGGCAGCTACCCTGCACCGCCCTTTTTCGCCGCTGTTTCACCGCCTCTGCCACCACCTAAGCCACCACATTAATCCCTACAACCTTCTCTACCACCCCCAATCCTCCTTTGGTCGAAACCACCACCTGCAGGCCTTCATTTTCCCTCTCCCTTTTCCTTCCTCCTTAGCCCCTCCATCTCGACCCACCTCAACATCCTCCTTTCGCAGCCTCACTGCCACCGCCTCTGCCACCCTTGGCCGTCGGCAACCCATCCCCGACCACCACCTATACCCCCTCTCCACTCCTGTACCCTTCCTTTGCCCTAAATCCTTCCCCATCTACCCTTTTTCTTAGCCCCAAAACCCCAAACCAAAAACACAACTCCCTCCTCCGATTCTTGCCATTTTAAGCCTCTCCCCTCATTCCTTTGCATGCAGCCCATGCTGCATGAGCAGTATAAGCTGCTGCATGGTTGGTTATGTTTTGTTTAATGATTTTAAGGTATGATAATATTTTATGTTGATTATTTTATTAGTTAAATGTTATAAAGTCTTGCACTTGATTTTCTCTTATTTCTAATATAATCAATCTTGATATTATTTTCAGGTATTAGTTTTGATAATCAACGCTTGACCCTTAAATCGGAATACCAATAAGGTTTATTTTTACGGGAATCAAGGTAACTGTTAAATCCTACTTAAACTCATGGATTAACGTAGGTTAGCACATTAGGATTTTTAATATGTTATTATGCTTAATATATGTTGTTTAATATCATATGTGTAGTTTCTTATGAGGTTGGATGAAAAAAAAGCATGTTAGGTTATAGGTTATGTATGGAAATATTGTTTAAGGTAAGAGTTTGGTTGTTAATGAAAATGTTAAGTATTATCCATGTTGTATTATGCTATTGTGATCTTTAATGCATGGTTAATATTTTGTGAGCCTTAGGGGTATTTTAGTAATGTATCTTGTACAAGAATATGGCCTAATATATATATATATATATATGGGTGCTAATAAGTATTATATTAAATATAAGAGTTGTGGATGAGGTATTAATAATAATATTTTATGTAGTAATGATAATTTGATATAAGTGGTGTACTAAGGGGCAAAATGGTAATTTTTAATTAAAAAGGGTATTATGGTAATTTTGAAGGTAAGGGCAAAGTGGTAATTTTGTAATTAAAGGGTAAAAGGTAATTTTGGAATTAAAGGATAAAATGGTAATTTGGAGATAAAGGGGTAAAATGGTAATTTTGGAGGCAAGGGTAAAATAGTAAATTTGTAAGTAAAAGGATAAATTGGTAATTTTGGAGGCAAGGGTAAAATGGTAAATTTATAAGTAAAAGGATAAATTGGTAATTTTTGAGGTAAGGGATAAAATGGTAATTTTGGAAGTAGAAAAGGGTAAAGTGGTAAATTGTAAATGAAAATGGGTAAATTGGTAATTTCGGAAGTAAGGGGGTAAAATGATAATTTATAAGTGAAAAGGGAAAAATGGTAATTTATAAATGAAAAGGGTAAGGTGGTAATTTGTAAATGAAAAATGGGTAAATTGGTAATTTTGGAATTAAAGGGGCAAAATGGTAATTTTGTGAACAAAGGGTAAATTAGTAATTTCATAATTAAAGGTCAAAGTGGTAATTTTGTAATTAAAGGGCAAAATGATAAGTTCATAATTAAAGGTCAAAATGGTAATTACATAATTAAAGGTCAAAATGGTAATTTTTTAATTAAAGGGCAAAATGGTAATTTCGTAATTAAAGGGGAAAATGGTAATTTTGTAAATAAAGGATGTTATGGTAAATTTTGGAAGTTAAGGGGTAAAAGTAAAAGGAAAAAATGGTAATTTTGTAAATAAAAGGAGTAAAGTGGAAATTGAAAAGGAGTAACTTGGTATTTATGATAATAGAGAAGGACAATTCGGTAATTTAAATAACTAAATGGTAATTTGGTAAATTTGATAATGGAGAATGGTAGTTTGGTAATTATAATCATATAAAAGGGTAATTTAGTAATTTAACCAACTGGAGGGTAATTTGGTAAATTTGTTAATGGAGAAGGGTAGTTTGGTAATTATGATCATATAAAAGGGTAATTTGGTAATTTTGATAATGGAGAAGGGTAGTTTGGTAATTATGATGATAGAGAATGGTAATTTGGTAATTAACCAATAAAGGGATAATTTGGTAATTAGGATAATGAGGAAGGGTAATTTGGTAATTTAACTAACTCAAGGGCAATTTATTAATTATAATAAAGGAAAAGGGAAAAGTGGTAATCTAACCAACCAAATGAAAAATATATTAAGTGTAACAGTTACGAAGGGGGATTAGCGACCTAATAAGTATGGGAGATAACTTGGTAACCTAAATCGAGTAAGGAGTAACTTGGTAATTATGTAACAAGGAGGGTAATATGGTAATTTGTCAAGTAAGGAAGGGATGACTTAGTAATTATATAAGTAAGGGGTAAATGAGTAATTTGTACCTTACATGTCGTTGTGATTGTGGAATTTCATAATATAACACTGAATAGCAAGATAAGAGTATTTGATAATTAGTAAGTACCACGAGAATGAATTCTGATTCGGAATTAGATGAGATTAGGATGGCTGTAATGATCTTCTATGTTACCTTGGATAACCGTTCGAATAAGAAATATCTAACGATATCTGAACGATTGAAAGTGAATAATTATCTGATGATTGTGCTTTTGTGATCACCTTAATTAAGATACTAATACTTAAAGTGAAAGACCTCGAGATCGGGAATGGTGGCTCTTTAGGGGGTCGCTACCCTAAAAACGTGGTTTAGCCCATGCTTATTATGGTATTTGCTGGTGTACCTTTGTGCCCCAGCCAGGCCCTATATCTTACTCTATCTACCTCTATGGACCTAGTTAGGGGGTATGCATACTTATGGATTAGGTGTCCTTGTCGATAGGGTACTGAGTTAGCTTTATGCACCAGTACGACCAGGGTGCCTTTGCGTCCATGGGTTGATAGTTGAAGGATACTAAGTAGCTTTTATGCACCAGTGCGACTGGTGTACCTTTATGTCCCAAGATCTTGATTTCCCTATCGAGACAAATAAATGGAATTGTTGTGCTGATTAAAAAGAGAAAACACTAATCATTAAAGTGATAGATTAATGAGCCGGGCCCAGTTGAATTATATTATGAGTACCAATCCATTGGATATAATAGTAGCCTAGGATGTTTTACCCTAGATGATGTTTATGAGTACCGATCCACTGGATATAATAGTGGCCCAGGATGTTTTACCCTGGATGATGTATATTTGTATTCCGATCCATCGGCCAACATAGTGGGGGTCCCGAGCTTAAAAAATTTGATGTGGCTGTGAATAAATTATGGAAAATACTAATCACATACAGTGGAACACCATGTGAGTCGGGGCCAAACCGGTCCACCGCGAATAATAGTGGCCAAGAGCGTTTTGTCTTGCACAACCGGGTCCATTGGTGAATAATAGTGGGGTTCCCGCACTCATACGAATAATTATAATCCGATATGATTGATAATGATGGACTAAGGGCTTAAGGCCTAGAAGTATCGATTGTTCTCTATGGCCTATTAATATTTGATTGATTGCTAAGTATGTGGATGTATATATGTGGACCTTAAGTATTTATCTTCGTTATGTATGTAAGTAGTATTATGTATTGCATTGCGGGCCTGCTGTTAAGTGTGATTTAAAGGGTTACTCAGTATCGTAGTACTTAAGGGTTCCATTCATGGGGCCCCTACCTATTCAATGGGCAGTGTCCCATATAGGTCGTTTTCAGGTGCTATTTAGGTGGGCTCTCGGGAAAGAGCGTAAGGTACTATCCGATAAACCCTAGGGTTGTACTCTTTCACCTTTAAAATTTATGGTTTTAACGTATTTTGTTAATTTGTAACCACCATTGGTGGATTATACTCTTATAAAATGTTTAAATGCGCTACTCAGATTTAATCATTGGTTTGAGTTTATTGTAAGTTGTATTTTTCTCTTTTAGCCTTAGCGCTTGGTACTGGAACGGTAGGAGTAAACCGGTCTGGTACTAAGTGTAGCGGTAATATTCCCAAAATTCACAGTTTTATTATTTTGTTCCTGCTAATTCTTTTTAATAAAATGAACTTTTTTTAGTAGTGAATTTTGGGGATGTTACACACACTCCTACCCCTTAGCAGAAAGTGTTGCCTTGACAACCTTGGTGAAGAATACTTGCTCAAATCCGAATGGTTATTTGTATCATATCTCATTCCTTGTCTTCCATGCAAACTCCTCAGCATCATGGTGAGACCAAGGGACTTTTCCAATCTAAATTATCTTCGATGGATACACCAAAATAATGAAGCATTTCTAAAATCATTCCATATAAACAACCATATGAAATATGCAACCAAATATAATGCACCTTATTGTTTGAAATCATCAAAACTTAAGGAATCCAACACATTCCTCTTCAGGTTGTGGTGTAGGTGCCACTCTAATGATACAATGTTATGGAAGAATACAATAAAGGCCATGTACGACATTATCAAAAATAAAATTTGGAGAAAAAAAAAAGAAATTAGAAGAGAGCATAGCCCCATGGAGAGAGGCTTTACTATCTGCTAGTAGCAATCAACCTTTTCCACAGGGCCTTTATAGAAGGCTTCAATATTAGATTACGTTATCAGAGCAAGGTGAAATCACTGAAGTCATTGGGAGTGTGTGATGACATTCACCGGAGGTAGGACTCATTCAGGAGTACGAAATTTGAATGTGTAGAGAACTCAAAGAATGGCCTGATGAAGATCTTAAAATTTCCTGTGGCGGCAGTTCGAAGAAAACCATAAATATACAGCAAACTCTTGTTGTAATAATGTTTATCAATGAATGGCAAATATTATTTAGGAGAAAGACTTCGGTGGATGGAATAGCCACTGGGGTTGAGCTGATTATGTAATTTCATTTCACACAGAATATTAACTCTAAAAGCAAATTGGGGCAGTTGAATACTGTATCCCGAGAAGAAGCCTTATGCCCTTTCTGTACAAAAACGAAAGAGACTATCAACCATATTCTTCTACATCATATTTATCCTACTACGCTTTGGGGAGATTGAAGCAGCTGGCTAGGAAGAAGTAGGATTATGACTCAGTGGAAGCTTTTGCGGCGTGAATAGGTACTAAACGAAGGAGGTCTTGGGAAGAAAGTTCGGGATTCAACCTTCTTTTTTTTTATGTTGTCATCGTCTGATTATGGGACCAAAGGAACAAAATTCAGTTTGATGAAGCTAATACAAATTGAAGCAATATAACTTTGTTGACTAGAATTGGAATCCAATTTTGGATTAAGCATAGCACAAAAGTCTTCATGGTGAGAGTTAAAAACATTGTATTTAACCCCATAGTACCCAGAAGATGGGCGACGACAAAAAAAAAAAAAAAAGGCAAATGATTGCTAAGTAGTCTTTGTAGTTGGTAGGAGTATACTCTCGTCTGGCTTGCTTTTTCCTTTGAACAGTTGGAAGGTTTGCAAGATCTAAGGCCTTTCCGCGGTTCTTCCAAATGTTTGCTCTATTTTGCCGCAATAAATAAGGTGTGTCCAGGTTACTTGATTTAGTGGAGTCTTAAATATTAATATTTGACTCTAGTTTATTTATAAATGGGTCAAGCTCACAAACTCACTTTAATAATATAAATAAATTAAATTATTTTAATTTATTCTAATAAAAATTCGTTTATTGACTCAATTTATATATACAAATTTCTTTTCTATTGTTCATAAGATTTTAATTCGATGTATCATATTTTTATCTTCTTTATACTCGACTAATTTATGTATAACAAGATACATAATTTAAAATTAGTTATTGTAAAAGAATGAATAAACATTATATAAATGTAATGTGGTATTTATAAATGAACCTCTAACAAACATCCAATTGAATCTCAAATAAGCCTCTGAACGATCTTTAATTAAGCTTTTAAATGAGGCTATAAGCGAGTCTAATATACTCCAACTTAAACTTAAGTTATTTACTAAACTAGTTTAAAAATAAGTCTCATGTATAACTATATTTAATTACTAAATTGTTTACCACAAGTTAGGTAAGGGATTTCTCGCACATTACAAGAGATACGTCGTCAATATGATTAAATCTGTAGCCACAAAAAACTAGTAAATTCCCAGCAACATTATTTACAAGTCCTCAAAATCATTAGAAATGGTGAGAGGACGGGGAGGGGAAAGAAAAAAAAGAAAGAATTTGTTCCTACACATGGTTTGCTAATAATATTTACAACCGGAAAGGAAAACAAAATTTAAAGCCAGAAACCAAGGAAAACTAGCACCCTAATAAGTTCATATTCTGACATATTTCATACCCTTATAATCTTAATTTTTAATATTTTAATTAAGTAATATATGTGAATAATTATGATTTTATTTCTTTGCTTCGTAAGATTGTTCCTTGACTCTATTTTAATTGCTATCGTTTATATATATATAATTATGTCAAGTATAATTTATTTGGTACATGCCTTGTTCTAGTTTCCTCATAAGTGACAATATGTAGGATTATTTACCTACTAGGTGGCCATATAAATATACTAGAATTTATATATATAAATTGTAGCTAGGTTAGATAACAATTCACCTAATAGTTTTGTGATTCTAACCAAAAATAGTAAAACGTTTAGATATGTGTAGGTCAAAGAAAGGAAATAAAGCTAGACATACTTAGTGTACTAGCTTGGGTAATTAGATTGACATCCTTTCAATTATACTTAATGCATTAAATCTAGTTAAATATAGGAGTCGATTGTTGCTGCTATACTATTAGTATTTAATAGGGTTAATATTGACGCTTTGTCATATTAATTAATTAAGGAAAGTAATATAAGGTATATGGACCTACTTTTGGTGTACAAATTGGTCAATCTCATTCTTATGATTAAATATTGACTTAGAATTAATATTATATTTTGACCTAATCTAGTGGTGGATTTTGGATTCTTTAGCATATTTATCATATCTATTGTTTTATATTATTTATATTATTATTTTATTTTATTTACTACTTTTATTGTTTAATTATTTTCAACATCTTATATTTTTTATAACCCCCATTAGTATTTTTCTTATTTATTTATTTTGTGTTATTTAGGGTTTTTATTTTTATTTTTATTTCAAGCTAGTTAGATAGATGTGAGTCCTCTCAATCCCCAATTTAGAACAATACCCTTATTTGCCAGTAGTACATGTGATAACAAGAGGGTTTAAATTACGTGCCGGCTACGGAGACGCCAATTTTTGGCGGCGTTGACGGGGATTGAAAACTTCATCTTTATTTCACTAGTATTTTTTGTGCTTTTATTTTTAGTGTATTGTGTTTGTTGTATCTTTCTTTTATTTAGAGGTAAGAGTGTTTGTGGACATGCCAATTTGCTGGATATTATTCTAAATCAAAGATTAAGAGGGCTCCCGTCTATCTAACTAGCTTGAAATAAAAATAAAAATAAAAACCCTAAATAATACAAAATAAATAAACAAGAAAAATACTAATTGGGGTTATAAAAAATATAAGATGTTGAAAATAATTAAATAATAAAAGTAGTAAATAAAATAAAATAAAATAATAATATAAATAATAGAAAACAGTAGATATGATAAATATGCTAAAGAATCCAAAATCCACCACTAGATTAGGTTAAGAGTATAATATTAATTCTAAGTCAATATTTAATCATAAGAATGAGATCAACTAAGTTGTACACCAAAAATAGGTCCATATACCTCATATTACTTCTCTTAATTAATTAATATGATAAAGTGCTAATATTAACCCTATTAAATAATAGTAGTGTAGCAGCAACAAGTGGCTACTATATTTAACTAGATTTAATACATTAAGTATAATTGAAAGGATTTCAATCTAATTACCCAGGCTAGTACACTAAGTATGTCTAGCTGTATTTTCTTTCTTTGACCCACATGTATCTACACGTTTTACTACTTCAGTTAGAATCACAAAACTATTAGGTGAATTATTATCTAACATAGCTGTAATTTATATGGTCACCTAACAGGTAAATAATCCTACATATTGTCACTTATGAGGAAACCAGAACAATGCATGCACCAAATAAATTATACTTGATAGAATTATATATATATATATATATATATATATAATATATATATATATATATATATATATATATATATATATATATAAACAATAGCAATTAAAATAGAGTTAAGGAACAATCTCATGAAACAAAGAAAATAAAATTATACTTAAAACCCTAATCTAGGATTTCAATTTATTCCCTAGCAATAAATATTCAGCCAGCCATAATTATTAAATTAATTACACAGAAATATATATCCAAAATATAATTTAAAAATAAAGAAAAAAATAAACCAGAATTAATTATAGATAAAAAAATCAATAATTTATTTAGATAAAAAATTAATTTCATCTGAATTAAATTTTACTAGTATCCAATTTTCTCTAATTTTATCTCTTCTCAGTGGTCCTTTAATTTATTTCTGTGCAAATAATTTTCTTTTCTTTTCTTTTTTTGGCACCGATGAGCCTTGTTGCCTTGGGGTGATGGTTGTTGCATTGTCAGCCCTTTTGCACCGCCTGCTTCTTTCATGCTTTTTTTCCTTTTTCCCCTGTCAGAGTCTGTCCTGCGTTCAACATCCTCCTTTTGTTTTCTATGCCTTAAAGTTTCTCGTGTCTTGCGGCTCTCTCTCCTCTCATTCTCCAATTTTCGCGTCACCTCCTTTAATTTTTTGTTTCATGTCTTTCGTGCGGCCCACTTCTTTCATCCACGTCAGCCCTCATTGTTTCGCTACTGAGTACTGCAATTGCTGTTCCTTTTCTACCGAGCCTATGCTGGCCTACTCCCTCTCTTATTTTCTGCCTATCGCTACCAAAGTCTATGATCCCCCTTCTCAATATTTGTGCTTCTCCTTCTTTTCGTGTGGCTCGTTCCTCTCTCCCCAGACACTCCTTTTCTTTCGTTTGTTTCCAGACCTTTGGGCCTTCGGCCCTTGAGCCATTGGTCTAAAGGTCCAACATTTTTTTTACTTTTTTTTATTTAAAAATAATACCTACAAAATAAAAGTTAATAAAATTTAATAAATAATATTATACTCTAAAGTTATTTAATTTATATCATTTTAGCTTAAATAATAATATTTATGCACTTATTACCACTTAAGCATAAAATCATAATTATTCACCTATATTACTTAATTAAAATACTAAAAATTAATATTATAAGAGTATAAAATATGTCAAAATATGAACTTATCACACCCCCACACTTAGTTTCTTGCTTGTCCTCAAGCAAGTTATTACTCTAACTCAATAAAATTAAATTAACTAGCCTATTTCGTAAGTCCCACGATTGCACTTAGCATGTGCAACAAGCCCTTTAAACTCCTAGGTCACCCATCAAGAATAAGTAAGGTCTCGTGAGGGTTTTGCAAAAGATATACCCACAAAATCACACACAATGACAAAAATAAAAATAATAAAACCACACCTGATACCCTTAACTATTTTGTCTCAGAATCTTTTACTTTCAAACGTCAAAATTAGCAATCAACCAAGATTCAGCATTGGGAGATTTAAAGGATCAATTTTAATATATGGTTTACACATAAACATGACATGTATGAATAGATCAATATTATGGACGAATATCTACCACACCTTAGTCACATCAAGATTCATCATCACTATGGATACCCTCTATTTTTTCTCTATCTCTTAGATTCATGGCTACAAATGAATAGAAACACTCCTATATGTGAGATAAGATGATAAAGATAACAAATGACTCACATATATAAACAAAGAAGGCTCATGTTCTTGTTATAGATAAAACCTCATGAAAGATATCAAATACTTGCCAAATGGACCAAACCATATGCTTAACTCTTGTGACTAATCTCCATCAGATCAAAGGCTGCTCATCTCGAGAATTAAATAGGACTTACTTATTAGATGTAGCAAGGTTTAAGGAAAAGAAGGGTACAAAGTATTTTAGGAGTGTGGTGCTAAAAAGATCAAGAGCTAGTGAGATTCTAATAATTAGATAAAATATAACCTTAACTCCACATTAATGATACACCTCTCCACCTTCACAATAAAATATAACATGAATAGAACTTTCTCAACATCATCTCCATAACTCCATCTCCTTCTTATATCCTAACATTTTTTTCCTTTTTTTAAAAAAAAATCCTCTACCAAATATAACCAATCCCCTTCTTCGTATAAATATATATATGTATATTTCTTTCACATACACAACCACTCTTTATCCATAATGATTTGTTTACCTTCCACTAGCTTTAAGCAAGGGTAAGGATATTAAGGCTTGAAGGTTATTCAATGTGGGTAATGAAGAAAAATATATAATCCATGTATAGGCTCAAAAGGTTTCTATGGGATGTACACCATGTATACACAAATTAGCTTTAAGCTATTTGATCATGTGAGGGAAAATTCTAAACAACCTTTATCATTTTCTCAATCAAAGCATATTTTAACTATAAGTTTCGAATTGTAGAAGAGTAAGTTCTTGCAATCTCTATAGTCCATTACATGATCTATAGCAAGTTATTTGACCAAAACAATTAAACATATATGAGGTTTGTAAAGAAACTTTAAAGCCAAGAAAATTAGATGATTTTGTGTAAATTTGCTCAGAAAAAGAAAGTATATATGGTTCAAAAGCTCACTAAAGAATGTGATGAATCTCAACATGCCATGTCAGTAGTTAGACAATCATACATGTTCTTTCTTCATTCATATCTAGACACGTAGATATCTATTCCCTATAACAAAATTAATAAAAAAAATCTCCACTTACTTTGTCTCGATTTTATGATCATCTTTTCATTAGATTTTAAAGATATACTCCTCATTGACTAATTAAGGGCTCCTATGATTCTAAAAATACTAAACAAAATTTTGTAATATTTTTTTCTTTAATTTTTTAATTTCACTCTCTTTTTTTTTGCAAATACATAAAACGCACACACCCCCACACTTAAATCACACATTGTCCTTAATGTGTAAATAACTAAGGAAATATGTAATTTAAAGTATGGAGATAAAAACTAAATAAATAAATAACTAGATGGTAGAAAACTCCCTTATGATATTGGGTTGCCTCCCAAGTAGCACTTGTTTTTATGTCTTTAGCCTGACATGATGTCTATTTTACTCGTTCAAGGTAGGTACGTCCATTTGAGAGCTGCTTCACCAAGTCCTTCCTCGTGATGATCATCTTTATCCTACAAGGAAGAAAAAAACACAATATTAGATTTAATGAAAGATTTGATCTAACAAGAACATAACTTACCTATCATGGGATTTAAGCTTGTGTGTTAAGAGATAATGTTTTGTCCCATGTCAATATATGGTGATCTCTCTATCAAAGGAAGAACATATTTTCCCATCTCAAAATCTTTAAATGCATCCTTCCGACATAACCTCTCCTTTAGAGCATTACACTTCTTATTAGATGTATCCAATATTATTTGATTACTCTCTTCAATCTTGGATTCATATAACCTGCTAAAAGAGGGAAAACAAAGAGTATGATTAGCATAAATAAAATCAAAGTGATGTAATGGCTTACCTCGTGTTTCATGGTCATCTCCAAGCAAAAGTGGGGAACAAATATTCAAAGATGATTTATGGTAGATGAAAGTGATAGTCTTACCATCCATATACTTCTCTTTGTTCACTTGATCCTCATTTTAATGAGATTATTCTACTTTTACAACCTCTTCTTCCATAAGATCTTACTTTTCAATGTTCTCCATAAGAACCTCCTCAACTAGCTCATCCTTACATTTAGATATGGCATCATCATACTCATAACTCTCACTTGAATTTGGAATTGAAGTACTAGAGAATTCTTTTTGTACTTGTAATTGATTGATCATGTTGACCACACAACCCATTTGATCCTCCAGCACTGACATCATTTCATTTTGTATAATTTGACTTTGCATCAGTTGATTTTGTCCGTTTATCAATGCTTCAAAAAGCTTCTCCATTTTTTATAAACTTGAGGGTTTTGAAACTAAAGAAGGTTCTTATTGAGGATATTGATAATATTTTGAAGCTTCATATTCGCGTGTGTAAGGGTCTTGATATGGCACTAAATAATGATCATTCATCCCCCATCCGAAGTTGGGGTGATGCCTCATTCCCGAGTATTATGTGCTTGTGTAGGGATCACGTCCTTGAAAACCATTGAAAGATTAAGCACTGGGTTGTATCCACTCTCCTCCTCTCATAGGTTGTGCATGGTAAGCATATGGATTTTCTTGTATATGACACACTCTGCTTGTATTAATAACTCCGGTAGTAGTAGCTACCTGCTAAACAAGAGTAGTAATTTGATTAAGTCTATCATCAAGATTACTTGAACTTACCTCATTTACTCTTGCATTATGGTTCATGCATAGTTGTCCATAGCCCAAGGATCCTCTCATAGCCACCTGAAAGAACATTAACACTTTAAAGGAAAAGGTTAAAAGTGAAAGCAAACACACCAAAAATCTTAAATAAACCTAAAAGAAAAACACAACAAAAATAAAACACACTAAATACTAAATCTCCTATTAATTTAGAAACTTGAGTGCCCACAAGTACTCTGACCTCTAAATAAAAGGATGATACAAAAAAAAATACAACACTCTAAAAATACAAGCAAAATAAATGTGAAGTTACCAATCCTCGGCAATAGTGGCACACGCACACATTACACATACCATAAATCATACTAGGATAACTAGATAAGGCAAGGAAAACAAGGCTAAAGCTTCATTATTAAGTTACGCTAATGTTTGATAAATGAAGAGATCATGTAGGCAGTAGTTAGTTACCAGCAAATAAAGCCCAACCATGTAGACACTACTTGACATACTACTTATACATCTCAATGCAAGCAATTAAACTAGTAGCTAATATGAAATAGTTACATTCTCATTAGCTGTATTTTGCTACAAAAAAAGTACACAACTAACTACAGGCAAAATTTTCCTTGATAAGGAAAAGGTCGAGGCTAGATATATTGTTGCTTACATAATTGACCCACATCCTATGTATCAATGAAATTTAACAAGTTTATACTTCAAAACGTCCTCAATCTATGGTTTTGGAGGAGGGGGAGGGCATTTCCAACTTTTGTACATGAAGGGAAAAAAAATACTCATGGAGCAAGAAAAAAAACATCTGCAAAAAAGTTGGAGCTAACAGGCTAGCATCCATCTTTCATCATGAAATCGGATTTTGATGGAGCCATCCAATTACTGCCAGAGTCCAAATCATATTCATCTTCACTAAGGTCAGGGCTTTCAACCCTTCTGAACTTCCGATGGCCTCTATCACCTCTCACCATTTTCGATAGCTCCTGTATGGAGCAAGAAGTGCTCCGCTCCATCTTATCAGCAAGTATGCCTATCTGATCCCAAAGCCCTAACCCAACAAGGCGGTTCCTCAACATCTCACATGTTGTAGTATATGGGGGTATCCCTTCATCAATCATAATCTCAAAGTATTTACATGCCTCCTCCAATTTATGCTTCTTCTTAAGCAAACCATGGATCATTACAGCATAAGTGGAAACTGAAGGATAAAATCCCCTAGCATCCATCCAATCCCACACATCCTGGACTTTATCAAACCTGCCCACCCTAATAAGCATCTTAAGCAACATATTATATGTATGTCGGTCTGGCATGCAGTTTTCCTTCTCCATTCTTGTCACCAACCTTAAAGCTCTAGTAACTTCAAAATGAGTACAATGGTAAGCTTGAATTGCATTGTAACTCCATGTATCTGGATTAACCTCTCTCTTTATCATTTCATTCAATAACTGGTAAGCCTCTTCCACCTTTTTATTTTCACAGAGCTTCTTGATTATACAATTATACGTATAGAGATTAGGTAACAGGTCACACCGGCTCATTCTGTCGAGCACCCTAAAGACAGAATAAACATTGTTAGCTTCACAGTAAGCACGAATAAATATCGAATAAGTACAAGCATCTGCTTTCAATCCCTTTGAACCCATCTCTCTGAAGAGTTCGTATGCTTCATCCAGATTACCTCCTTTACATAATGCCTCCAACAAACTATTATAAGCAGGAACATCCACCTCACATCCTCGCTCGAGCATTTCCTCAAACACCTTACGTGCGGCCACCAGAATCACCCACGTCGCCCCAACCCCTAATCAATATAGTGTAACTTTTAACACTCGGAGTGATTTCCATCTTGACCTTATCAAAGAATTCCTGAGCATGAGTAATAAATTTCCTTTTGCATAATAGATAAAGAAGATGATCGACCTCGTTCAGGCTTGGCTTCAGACCGAAATCGACCATTCGGTTGTATGCTCGAATGGCATCGTTGGGTAATTAGCCTTACAATACGACCAAAAAATAACCCAAAAAAGTTCTGAGGACAATCCAAAATTTTCCGTGTCCCGGATTTCAGAAACTAAAACCCAAATTAATGGGAACTGTTTACTACTTCCTAACACACTAATAAGAATCTTGTAGCTAGTAACAGTTGGTTGAAAATCCGCAAATTCTCTAGCCCAGAGAAAGAATCTATGTGCCGAGAACCCGAGATTTTTGGTTCTTTTCAAAACCTGTTCGACCAAATGGGTGTTGATTTTGGAAGAGAAAGGATTGAGAGCGTTCTCGATGTCGTGATGTGGACCGCGAAAATCGCTCAGAATGCGAGATATCTCATTAATGTCATCTACGGATGGAGACAGAGGCGGTGGAGCCGGTGTTGGCACCGAAGGTGCGGGATGGGTTGAGAAGTGGTTAAAGTAGTGGCGATGGTAAGGAAGTGAGGGTTGTGATGAGAAGAAAGAAAGAGGAAGTTCAGATAGGGGCCGGGAGAAGAGAGAGTGGAGTGATTGGAAGAGGAGAGTTGAAGTTCTGGTTTCGGAGCTCAGGACCCTAACAGCCATCGCATAACCGGCCAATGTGTCCGACTCCAAACATGAGAAATCAGAGATGACAAATTTCTGCACCCGGCCAAGCGTAATCAAGTGCGAAGTGACATATGAAGCCTGTCGACGGGAAACCCCTTTAATTCAAGCTTAACATAATAATCGAGTCGAGCCGACTCATAAATCGATTCTGGTGCAATTAACGTATTATACATACGTATGCGGCGTCAAAACGGTAGTCGTTTTACCGTTTTTTCGCCCGTAAAATACTGTAGTTATCTATTGCTCCACTGTGCGTCAACTTTGAGAACAGATTTTGGAGCCGCTAGATCAAATACTCCCGCATATTATTCCTCCTTGCTGACGTTTATGGTCAGAACTTTTCCTTTCAGGGTTGTCTTGCAAAGGCAGAAATTGTCAATAGAGTAGTATGTGACGGTCTAACTCTTCCCTTAATCATAATTATTGTGTGAAGCTAAGTCAAGTCAGCATAACCCCAATTAATGGTAAATTAATAGTGTAAGTAGTATGGAATACAAAATAATTAGGAAGAAGGAAGTTTTATATAATAAGATAAGGTGTTTGAAGGTAGAGAGCTCACAAGACTTGAAAGTTCTTGGATGGTTTGGAGCAAATGAGGTCCCCTCCTTTTATAGTTGAGGCATCCACTCCACCTCCTCAAATAGAAGATTCTAGATCCCTCATTAACTACATCTTCCACTACCTTTAAGTCTAGAATATTCCACCATATTCTCTTACCTTCCCCTATGTACAAGAACACTCTAGAACGCTCTCCTTTCTTCCACATTATTCTACAATATTCTATAATATTTCATACTTCTCTAGGACTTTCTAGATCCTTCTAGGATTCTCTAGAACCTTCTAAGAATCTCTAGAACCTTCTAAGACCTACTAGAAAATTCTAGAGTATATTAGACTCCTCTAATATACATACTTAGCCATATTGAGCCTCCTGGAAGGCTTTACCTCGATCCGGAACCTTCCGGTAAGCTTCAAACTTGTCACCGCGTGACATCCTCCCCCACCTAAATCCACAGCACCCTCGTTGCGAGTCTTTGTCTAGTGGTTTTGGCATTCCTTACCTTTTCCTCCAGTAACCTCTTTGGGACGAGATTTGTCGTTTCCAAGATTTTGGGCCTGACCCACTTTGATGCACTCCTTTTGAGTCGCCCTTAACTATTCGGATCGTGTTAACCTTTAGCAAGCATTTTCTTCCCTTCATATCTGAATCTCGAAGAAGCTCCACCATGCATGAGTCTTCCCCATCAAATATGCACAAAGTCCGGTCCCTAGGCATTATACATGCTTTGGCGGTGTTGAAGAAGTCTTAACCCAGTATTGCAGGATAGTCATCTAGATCTATTACTGTGAGGTCCATCTTCTTCTTCCAAGCACCTCCAATCTTGATGGGCACATCTCGAGCGATCCCATGAATTGGTTGCGGGCAAGAGTTCACTGCCTTGATGCTGGACATATTCCCTTCAATTCTTAACTTGTGCTTTTGGGCGAGCCCCAAAGACATGAAGTTGTCGGTGGCCCTAGTATCCACTAGTGCTATAGTTGGCTTTCCACAGACATCCATATCCACATATATCAGCCCCTTACCTTGTTTTCCTTCAGGGACTGATTGGGTCGTGTAAAGATGTTGCATGGCTCCCATGTGTCATGCCTCCTCCTCCTTAGATTCCTTCGACTCCTCGGACCTCTCACATATTAAAGCTGCGAGTTTCCCCTTTGGGGGGCATTCCCTAGCAAAGTGTAGCTTTCCACATAGAAAACAACTCGGGTTCTTTTGGCTACTTCCTTCACCAGTGACCCATTTACCCGTGTCCTTCCACTAGCGTCAACTATTCTCGCCACTCGACCTTCTGTCTTGATAAGAATCTCGGGGACTCTTTGAAGGGCTTCAGCCTCGTCCTTCCCTAGATTCATCTCCCCCACCTTTCTTCTTGTCTCCCCATGGAGCCTCCTGGGTAAAGGTGAGGCCCACGAATGATTCTGCCACGGCCATAGCATCATCAACGCTAGTAACACTGTGCCTCTCAACTTCGGCTCAAACCTTAGGTTGGAGGCCCATCATAAAGTTGAAGTATAACTCATCCTCGTTCATGCTCGGTATCTCTAACTTTAGTGCCGCAAAATCCTTTACATAGTCCCCCACTAGACTAGTTTGTTTGAGTTTGCGCATATTTACCCGTGCTAGGAACTCAACATTCCTTGGGTAAAATTATTTCTTAATTTCCTGCTTAAACTCCGCCCAAGTGGTGATGGTAGCTCATCCTAATTCCATATCATTAAACTTGTTCGGCACCATACCATAGCAGTATCAACAAGGAAAAGAGAGGCAGTGCGTACCTTTTCTCTCTCATCAATGATTCCCGAGTTCTCAAGGAAATGTTCCATGTGAAAAAGGAAGTTGTCAAGTACCTTAGCGTCCCGTACACCTAGAAAAGGTGCAGGCCTTGGTGTATCCACCACCTTAGGAGCCTCTGAGAGATTGTTGCGTGCCACACTTCTCCTATTTTGGGTCATGTACTCCCGTATGGTGGCAACTTCATTAAATAGCTCCTTCACCATAGCTTCTAACTTCCCCATAGTTTGTTGCATTGCATCCTTAAAAAGGATCATGTATTCATTCATTCCCTTAGTGTTATCCTCCATCATGGCCACCAAGGTATCCCGAGTTGCATCGAAGTCTCCGTTTAGCTTGGTCATATTCTTCCTCACTTCATCAAGGTCTTCTCTTAGATCCTTGATGTCTCCCATGTGCTCCTCTACCTTTACCAACCTAGCCTCGAGCCCGGTGAGGACATCCTTAGACTCCACACGACTTCCCTTCTTTACTTGCGCATCCACCACGGTGCTAATATCGATGTGTTCACCCGCCATACTAATACTCTTAAAACGTTATCCCTTGTAGCAAACTTGTTGAGGCGTGGTTCCCCTCGAACCGACTCTGATACCAAACTATGACGGTCTGATTCTTCCCGTAGAGTCCCGTGCGGCACTTGCTTAGTCACAATCCTTGTGTGAAGCTAAGTTAAGTCAGCCTAGCCCAAATTAATGGTAAAATAATAGTGTAAGTAGTATGGAACACAAAAGAATTAGGAAGAAGGAAGTTTTATATTATAAGAGAAAGTGTTTGAAGGTAGAGAGCTCACAAGACTTGAGAGTTCTTAGATGGTTTGGAGCAAATGAGGTCCCCTCCTTTTATAGTTGAGGCATCCACTCCACCTCCTCAAATAGAATATTCTAGATCCCTCATTAACTACATCTTCCACTACCTTTAAGTCTAGAATATTCCACCATATTCCCTTACCTTCCCCTATGTACAAGAACACTCTAGAACGCTCTCCTTTCTTCCACATTATTCTACAATATTCTATAATATTCCATACTTCTCTAGGACTCTCTAGATCCTTTTAGGACTCTCTAGAACCTTCTAGGACCTACTAGAAAAATTCTAGAGTGTATTAGACTCCTCTAATATACATACTTAGCCATATTGAGCCTCCTGGAAGGCTCTACGTCGATCCGGAACCTTCCGGTAAGCTTCAAACTTGTCACTACGTGACAAGTAGTTCTAAAGTTCTCATCTTTGGTTGGTGTTTGGTCAAATTTCATCCTTCTATTAACTCGCCTCAATCTTTTAACTCAAGCGTATGATTTTTATATCTCAAAAGAAGTATATTTTGGTTTGAAAATGTGTGTTTGTAAGATATCTATACATACGTGTGTGTAAAAAAATAAAAGAAGAATAAGAAGGTTGAAGATAAAAGAATAATATTATTCATCTACCTACTTTTCATTTCACAATTTGTCTATATAAAATACAATATAAAGGGAGTGAAAGATGAGAAGTTACACTAAAATACGATATATTATTACACCATTATAAGGGAAGATAAAGAAGAGTAATTACATGAGAGTTGATAAAAGTTTTGACAAAACTCAACCAATCTGACCTGACTCGAGTAAAATCTAACC